>APFE031748576.1:39875-55910 GCA_000404065.3 Pinus taeda
AATCTTCAATGTTGTCATTCTTTGAATCATGATTAACATTTATTTTGTTCTCATTCTAAGTTTTCTCTACTACCTTTTTGCCATTAGGAAACTTTTCTTGTACCAACTTTGTCAAACCTTCCTTCCAAATGTACATGTCCTTATTCCAATCTTCAATGTTGTCTTTCATAGCATCCATCTTAGCTTCCACTGCTTTCTTTAAACCATCCATCTTATTGTTGGCATTATGATACAGGTATTGTCCTTGATGGAAACTCACTCAAATGAAAGATCACAGTACAGCAGGTTAATAGCAAAGAATTACAGATCAATCTACACAGGATGAAGAAAGAGAGGTATACGCAGGTTAACCTTGACCAAGTTGCATATACACGCAGGTTCACTAACCACAAGTAGTGTATACGTACACATGCACTTTCACAGAAGGAAAAGAACATATACCTTGGAAAACTAAGTTTTTGGTCCGAAGTGTTTGGACCATGGTATTTTGATCCATGGTATTGGTCCAAGGTATCTGGTCTGAGGTATTGACCCTAGGAATTTGGTCCAAGGTATTGGTCCTAAGTGGTTTTGGTCCATGGTATTGAGAAAGGCATAAAACTATAAAAGGAGGAGAAGATCATTAGGCCATGGAGTGCAAGTATCAAATATCTAATGAAGTGTGAGATCTAGTACACAGGTTATTGGCTTATGGTGTTGTGCTTGATCTAAACCAGGGATGAACCTTAGTGGTTGATGGAGGATAATATCTAATGATGGATTGGGATCTTAAGGCTCGAAATGAATTATCTTTATATGGTTTGATCATGTTTATTCTAGACTTGTATACTGACGCATGTGCTATTCTATAAATATTATGATCCGAGTATAACTGAGGTCTGGAATAGATGCAGAATTATGAATTAGTATTTGTAGATGTATACACTGGTTGGCTTTGAGAAAAGTGTGTATACACGCAGGTTCAACACATGGAATTAGATTATTCCTTATAAAATATGTTTCAGTTGTTTCTGTTTACTATTGCATAGTTCTGGGTTCTGGTTTGAGTTCTGGTTATTGTATTCTAGTGATAGTCTTCTAAATGATTAGATTGATGGGTTGTCAAAGTGATTGATTGATTCAGTTGTGGTTGGTTCAAGAAGTGATTGGTTGATGTAGATGTATTTGATGATTTAATTACAGTTATGATGTTGTTGATGGGTCCAGTCTGAAAATTTATGAAGCTTGGTCCCTCGAGGAAGAAAGAAGGTTGTAGCCTTCTATAGGTTGCAGCCTACATACTAGTAAACATATCGGCTAGTACAAGAGTTAGGGGGTTGTAGCTCCCTTCCAGGAGAAGCTGGAGAATGAGAGAAGGTTGTAACCTTCTGCAGGTAGAACCCTATGTATTGGTATAAGTCTGCACTACTACAAAATTGTGAACATATTTTCTTATTATTAAAAGAAACAGGTGATTTTCACCCACATTGGGTTTCCACCTTATATCTTGGTGTTCATGTGTGTTGCTTATGTGTGATGCTTTACTATAATTTTACTGAACTATCTAATAAATATCTAATATACTGGTTAAAGTTCAATGCATGATAAATTGGGTAAATCAAAATTTCTCTGCATATACGTTGGTTTCCTTAAGTACAATTGTGTATACATGTTAGTTCACTTAACTAAAGTACTGTATACAAATCTGTTTGGAAAATTAAATTATTTTCCTAATAATACTTACTCACCCCCTCCTCTCAGTATTATTTCCAACAATTGGTATCAGAGAAGGTCCTTCACAAGAAGCTTGATCACTTGAAGGGAGATCTATCATCATGAGTAATCAAGAAAGCATGGGATCCATGAGACCACCAATATTTGATGAGAGCAACTTTTTTTATTAGAAGATAAGAACCATAACCTATCTACAATCACTTGGAACAGATGTCTGGGAAATCATGGAAGGAGGATATGCATTTCCATCAGCAATTCCTATGGATACGTCATGTAAAAAGCAATATGAAACCAATTCCAGGACTGTCAATAAATTATTGGGAAGTCTATCACAATCAGAGTTTGTCAAAGTTATGCAACTCAAATCAGCCAAAGGAATATGGGACAAAATTATTCTAAGCTACGAAGGAGACTCTCAGGTAAAACGTGCTAAACTACAAACTCTCAAAATTCAATATGAAACTCTTAAGATGCACAATTATGAAAGTATATCTAGTTACTTCTTACGTATAGATGAGGTTGTTAATTGCATGAAGAATCTGGGTGAAGAGATAAAGGAAGTTACCTTAGTTGAGAAATTTTTAAGATCCTTGTCTACTAAATTTGAATCAAAACTATCTGTCATAGAAGAAAAATCGGATCTACAGACTATCACTATGACAACTTCACACAATATTAACGGTCTTTGAGATAAGAAAATAAGGCCCATTAAATATGAGAGAAGCTGCATTTAAAGCTTCAGCAAAAGGAAAGGAAGAACTCAATGAATCAAGACATATTTCAGAAGAAGAAGATGAAGTAAACTTTGTCAAGAAGCTTCAACAGGGTTCCGGAAAATTTAGAGCTAAACTACCTTTCAAATGTTTTACCTGTGGTAGAGTTAGTCATTATGCTACCAAATGTCCTCATAAAGATAAATATGATAAATGGAAGGAATCTGCAAAATGGAATAGAAATAAAGTGTAAGTAAAAAGAGTTACTATACGCATGAAGATAGCGATGGTTTATCAGATAGTGATGAAGACAAAAATAGTAATGACTATAGACTTCTAATGGCTTATGAAGATGATAATCTTTGGGATGCTTTCGAAGAAGATGACCTTCATGAAAAAATCTCTAAATTCAAAATTTGTTTATAACAGAATAATATAATTATAGATACCTTGACATACCAACTTGTTGAAAGAGAAAAACACAATGGAAAACTAGAATGTAAAATTGTGGGTCTAAGAAAGGATCTTGAGAAAACAAAATCTCTCAATCTTAGATTTTCTAAAGGATCATAAACCTTAAATGAAATTATCAAAGTGCAGCATTCTCCTCTGATAAAGACAGGTCTTGTATATACTGAAGAAGCATCTCAATCACAGAAGTCGTCAACCTCCACTAAAAGCTATCTTGATGTAGCGAAGAATAGTGAATAGTATGACAATCATCAACAAATGCACAAAGAAGATCACCAGGTAAATCAGGCTCAATTGGCTTCAAGGATGAACAGAAGCCACAACCAACCTCAGGTAAATCATACTCAATTTGCTTCAAAGATGAATATCAATAGAAACTATAATCACCATGTCAATAGATTTGATAATCGCGGGAACTTCTTTAATGGTCAATGTTTCTCATGTCATAATTTTGGACACAAAGCTGCTCAATGTGTTGCTTACAAAACCATCATGACTAGAGAAGCACAAAATCAAAGGAATGTGACAAAGATCAAGAAAAGTTCCAATAATAAATTTTCTCTTCTTGAAAATGAAATAGAATGCTCAATCTGTAACAACTTTGGCCATGAAGAATCTGAATGCAGGAGTAAATTTCAGCAAATATCTCAAAAGGAGCAAACTCTATTAAATCTCAAAATATGGAGAAAGAAAGAACCACAAATAGAAAGATGTGGTATAGCCTTGTATGTAGAAGGACAAGAAAATCAGTGGTATATTGACAATGGATGCTCAAAACACATGACAGGTGACAAAGAAAAACTTAACTCATATAATGCCTTAGAAAAGGAAAATAATCTCTCATTTGGAAACAACACTCCTATTGTCATAAAAGGTAAAGGCTTTGTTTTCTTGAAAGAAAATGTTAAAGCTAGGAATACTATGTATGCAGATGGTCTAAAGCATAACCTGTTGAGTGTCAGTCAAATGTGTGATCAAGGAAATGAAGTGGTGTTTCTATCAAACAGATGTGTTGTTCATGAGCTTGATACAGGAGAAACTGTTATCAAAGGTACAAGAGCTCCAAACAACTTATACATACTCAAGGGAGGACAACAAAAGTGCTATCTAAGCAACATTGATGAAAACTAGCTATGGCATAGAAGATTGGGACATCTAAGATTTTCTCAAATAAGAAAAGCATGCAGATTCCAGTTTGTTCGTGATCTTCAAGATATCAACATTCTTGAAAATACAATATGCAAACCATGTCAATTCGGTAAGCAAACCATATCTCACTTCATTGAAAAAGAAGGGTTAGCTAGTAAGCCTCTTGAACTTGTTCATACTGATTTATGTGGACCATTAAGGAAAAAGTCACCTCATGGAGAAGAATACTTTATATTGTTCATTGATGATTTTTCCAGAATGTGTTGGATACGTCTTCTAAAACATAAATATGAAGCATTTGAAAATTTCAAATCTTCAAAGCTTTGTTTGTAAATGAATCAGATCATAAAATCAAATGCCTTAGATCTGATCAAGGAGGGGAATTTACCTCGGATGAATTCTTTGACTTTTGTGAACAACATGGAATAAAAAGGTAGTTCTCCATCGCAAGGACTCCTCAGCAAAATGGAGTGGTAGAAAGAACAAACATAATTGTTCAACGAATGGATTGAGCTATTCTAGATGAATCTAGAACTCCTGCAACCTTTTGGGGTGAATTTTCATTTTCCGCTGTGATTATTCTCAACCAAGAAAATGTTCGGGTAAACAGCACTCAAACTCCACATGAACTTTGGTATGGTAAGACTCCTACTGTAAAATACTTTAAAGTTTTTGCAAGCAAATGTTACATCAAAAGGACTAATGAAAAACTTGGTAAGTTTGAACTGAGAGCAGATGAAGGTATTCTTCTTGGTTACTCTTCCCGAAGTAAGGCATGTAAATGTTATAATAAAAGACTTGGAAAAATTATTGAAAGTGTTGATGTTGTGGTTGATGAAGCATGCAAAAATCCAAAATAGATAAAAACCAAAGATTATGGCAATGAAGAAAATGGGGATTATTTTCCCACATCAAATCACATTGATTCTGAAGAAGAAACCAATGAAGCACCAGAAGAAGAGATAACGGTAGAAGAAAAGACTCTGTCTAGGTATGTTCAGAAAAATCATCTAGAAACTCAAATTTTAGGAGAAAAAGAGGCAGGTGTACATACAAGAAGAACTATTACAAAAACCTCAAGCTATCTAGCATTACTGTCCTCCACCAAACCTCAAAATATAAATGAAGCATGTAAAGATGAATGTTGGGTCAAGGCCATGAATGAAGAAATTGAGCAAATTGAAAAGAATAATACTTGGGAATTAGTTGCTAGACCTCTTGATAAGAATATCATAGGAACTAAATGGATATTCAAAAACAAGCTAAATGAAAATGGAGAAGTTATTAGAAACAAGGCTATACTTATTTGTAAACAATATGCTCAACAAGAAGGTATAGATTTTGAGGAAACTTTTGCACTTGTTGCTAGACTTGAAGCCATAAGGATGTTTCTTGCTCTTTCTAGTTTTCAGAAATTCAAAGGATACCAAATGGATGTAAAATTTGCCTTCCTTAATGGAGACTTAGAAGAAGAAGTCTATATTGAACAACCAGAAGGATTCATTCTTGGAAATGATGCAAAACATGTAGGCAGACTCAGAAAGGCTCTCTATGGTCTAAAACAAGCTCCAAGGGCCTGGTATTACCGTCTTAACAAATATCTCCACCAACAGGGTTTTTCAAAGGGGTCAACAGTTAGCAATCTATATACAAAGATTGACACTGATAAATTTCTAATAATTGTTGTTTATGTTGATGATATCATTTTTGGTATGGTAGCAATGAAGAATCCCTGAGTCAGATTTGCTTTAGTAATGCAGCATAATTTGAAATGTCCTTGCTTGGTGAGCTTACCTATTTTCTTGGTCTACAAGTTCAACAAAATAAAGATGGCATTTTTCTTTCACAAACCAAATATCTCAAACAGATCTTGAAAAAGTACAACATGGAAGATTCTAAACCAGTATGTACCCCAATGGTAATAGGATGCAGTCTCAACTCAAATGATGAATCAATAGTAGTACATCAACCAACTTACAAATCCATGATTGGCAATCTGCTTTATCTAACAAGTACCCGACCTGACATCATGCATGCAGTAGGAATAGTTGGAAGATTCCAAGCAAATCCAAAGGAATCACACCTTTAGGCAGTCAAGAGGATTTTCAAATATCTTCAAGGAACACAAAACTTTGGTTTATGGTATCCTAGAGACACAGATCTTACTCTTCATGCATATATAGATGCAGATTGGGCACGGAGTGTTAATGACAGAAAAATCACTAGTGGTGGTGCATTATATATGGCTTCCAGGTTAGTGTCTCGGTTCAGCAAGAAAAAAAGTTCAATTGCATTAGCTATAGTTGAAGCGGAATATGTGGCTACTGCATCTTACTGCACACAACTACTTTGGATGATGTAAACCTTGCAAGACATTCAAATCACATGTACTCCACCCATATCCATTCTATGTGATAATACAAGTGCCATTAGTATTTCAAAGAATCCTATCATGCACTCCAAGACCAAGCACATACCCATCAAATATCATTTTCTACATGAACAAGTGCTTGAACAAAAGGTCAAATTGGAGCATGTTCCCTCCAAAGAATAGGTTGCTAATATCTTCACCAAACCACTTCCCAGATAGACATTTGAAAATCTCAGACAAAAGTTGAGAGTAGTTGCTGCATCATCCTGCTATTAAATCCTATTTTTCAGAGAAAGGTTGTTATACGCGAGTTTCATGAAGCATAGTCGTGTACATATGTGGGTTTATGTGGGAATAGTCATGTATATGTTGGTTTGAGGAAAAGTAGTGGGCCAGACTCAGGAAAAAGGGGTCTGATATGGTTCTATCAATTATCTGCTCTGTTTGATGATGGTTACAATCTGCTAATAACATGTGGAAATAGATTGGTCCTCGTAAAGTTGTTGATAACTTGATGTATATATGATTGATGATGATGCTTTAATATTTCTTATTGATATATGCAATAATCAGATTTGATAGTAAACATCTGGCACAGGTTGAGGGGGAGCATATGCTTCTAATAATGAATTTTTGGCATTATCTTAGAAGACCTTGGTACAGATCCGCATAATTGTTTTGATTCAGGTGACTCTTTTGATGATGGAAATATACAGGTTGTTGATCCTAATGTTGCTGATGGTGCAGATCATATATGGTGTATGATAGTTGTTGATGACTACCATGGTCTTGTTGATGTCCTTTTTATAAATGTCATGCATATCATTTAATGTAAAGGTCATGAAAAGATCTAATTTTTAACCCCACTATGCATGGGAAGGATGATGTAATATTTCTTGTTTTTGTCATGTATAAACAATTGACATAACCCCACTTGGTTGGCTGGATGAGTCAAATTTGGTATATCCCCACTTGGTTGGGAGATGGATGTATATATGAGTCGTTGGTGATAGGAAGGTCATTGGTTATGTATGTATAGAGTCATGTTATTCTTTTTGCAAACTTTGCTTGTGCTCAAGGGGAGCATGGACTCAATCATGGGAGCTCAATCAGTACACTTTAGCATATCAAAGAATTCATCATGTACTCAGGGAGAGAATGACCAGCATAATGTATGTTAGAACGGGAGCATGACCCTTTGTTGGCATTATGATATAGGTGTTGTCCTTGATGGCAACTCACTCAGAGGTATGATACAAGTGTTGTCCTTGATGGAAACTCACTCAAATGACAGATCATAGTGCAGTAGGTCAAGAGCAAAAGAATTAATGATCAGAGAGAGGCATAGATAGGTTAATCTTGATGAAAGTGTGTATACACGTGGGTTAGAAGAACAAAAGGCACGTATACATACACACACATGTTTACAGAAGGAAAGGCACATACATGTTGGGAATCTAAGTTTTGGTCCGTGGTATTTGGTCCATGGTATTTTCATATTAGTCCATGGTATTTGGTCCGAAGTGTTGACCCCAAGTATTGGGTCCAAGGTATTGGTTCGGATCATGGTATTAAGAGAGGCCTAAACCTATATAAGGATAAGATCATTAGGCCAAGAGGAGGAAGTGTGCAAGGATTGAGTATCTGATGAAGTGTGAGATCTAGTATGCTAGTTATGGGTTTGTGATGCTTTGCTTGATCTAAATCAAGTATGCACCTATGCGGTTGATGATGGATGATGGATTGGGATCATAAGGCTTGGAATATATTATCATTATGTAGTTTGATGATGGATAGAGTACATCTGAATTATTGACGCATGTTTTATTTATGAATGTTATGATCTGGGTATGACTGATGTCTAGAACAACTTCGAAGTTATGAGTAAATATTTGCAGATCTGTACATAGGTTGGATTTAGTAAAAGTGTGTATGTATGCCAGTTTGGTTCAAAATAGTAGCATACACATTATGAGATATGATATTTAAAGTTGTAGTTGGATCTGGTTATTGTTGTAGAGTTCTGTGTTCTGCTCTGTGTTCTGGTGACTATGTTTTGTTGAAAAGGTTTCAGTGATTCAATGTTGGGTGATTTAGAAATGAATGAGGCAAGTGTATTGTAGTGGTGATTGATTTTGTGCTTCATTGTTTTTGATGGGTCCAGTATGAAAATTGGATGAAATGTGGCCTTCAGATTATGGTGTTGTGCTTCAGGAGTATCTAATATGAAAATTTATGAAACGTGGTCCCTGGAGGAAGATAGAAGATCGTAGCCTTCTGTAGGCCGACGCCTACATACTGGTAAACATATTGGCTAGTACAATAGCCAGGGTGTTGGAGATCCCTTCCAGTAGCAGCTGGAAAACAAGTGAAGGTTGGAGCCTTCAGTAGACTAGCACCTACATACTAGTAAACGGATCAACTAGTACAAGAGCTAAGGGGGTTGTAGCTCCCTTCCAGTAGAAACTGGAGAATGAGAGAATGTTGTAGCCTTCTGCAGGTAGAAACCTGTGTATTGGTATAAGACTGCACCAATACATAAATATTGTAAAAAGAAGTTTCTTATTAAAAGAAGATAGAGACGAATTGCAGAAGGTGGTTTTCACCACATTGGGTTTCCACCTTATATCATGGTGTTCATGTGCGCTTCTTATGTGTGATGATCTATTCTATTTTACTACACCTGTTTATTGTTCATATGGTTAATAATGTTCTGATGCACTCACTGAATATCAACTAACTAAATCATAAGTTTACTGGATATACGCTAGTTGCATTAAACACAGTTGCATATACATGTGGGTATCCTTAACTGAAGTAGCGTATATCAATTTGTTTATGAAAATGAAAAAGATTATTGATTCGATCATACTAATTCACCCCCACCCCTCAGTATTATTTCCAACAATTGGTATCAGAGCAGGTCCTTTGGTAGAAGCTTGATCGCTTGAAGGAGATCTATAGAACAATGTGAAAGAAAGCGCGTCAAAAGAAGAAGACAGCTCAAAGGAACAATGAAAGCCTGCCATTAAGTGGAAGCAAGCATTCAGATTCTGAATCACCTTAGATTAAAGATGAACAAGCAAATGAAGCATCAGATAAAATCATAGATCAACAAGATTTACTTAGCAAAAGGGAGAGTGCCCTCAAAGAAGAAATTATCAGCTTAAAAGCTCAGTTCGAATGTGCCTTAAGAGTTCATCAAATGTTGTAGGAGTTGAATGAAGAACAAGAAAAAGAGATTCTCAAACTAAGGCAACAAGTGTAAGAAGGAAGAAAATCTAAAGAAATTTTGAAGAAGCAATGTCTGGAAAAGGAAGAACAACATCAGGTTGAGGTAAATATCTTGAAAGGTAAATTAGAAGAAAAGGATAAACTATTATGATTTCAAGATAGTACTTTGCATGATATTCTTAGTAGTCAAAGGTCGCCTACTATCAAAATTGGTCTTGGTTTTTATGAATCTATTGAAGGTGAATCTAGCTCACAAAGTGAGGCAAGGAACTCTAATGAGAAATCTGAAATGCTCAACAAGGAAATGAGAGGGCAACCCCATCAACAGCCAAGGAAAGAAATTCCTCAAAGAAAATATTTTGCTCCTAGCTGTGGAAGTGATAGATGATTATTTCCTCCAATGAATAATGTTGAATGTTATGTATGTCATAATATTGGACATGTTGCAGCCAGATGTAGAAGTAGAATGGTTCAAGACTGTCACATAGAAAGATCATCACGTTCCAGGTACTTTAAGGGATATTGTTTTTCTTGCAATATGTTTGGTCACAAAGCCATCGACTGTTTTAGGAGGAATATGAAACATATAAGATGTTATGCATGTAGCAAGCTTGGACATATAGCAAAGGAATGTAGGAGAAGATTTTGGGCACCATACCAAAAGGAGAAAACATCATCACAGTTGAAGATATGGAAGAAAAAGGAAGTACAACCAGAAAGATGTGGCATAGCAAAGTATACAGACATGATAGACTCGGAGGAAGCTAAAAATGTGGAACATCAGTGTTATGAATCTCATATGCAAGTTTCATGAAGAGAATTCACGTGTATATGCGAGTTAGATGTTGTACAGTCACGTATATGATGTTCTGAAGAAAAGGAACAATACAAAAGTCTAATATGGTTCAGTCACTATTTGATTATGGCATGACACGATTTCAAGGGGAGCATATTCTTCTAATAATGCATTGTTGGAATTATTGTTAGAAGACTTTGGTGATAATGCTTATGTGGCTAAATGATACATCTTGCTACTTACTGTTTGTTGGTCAAGAGAATGATATTACAGGTTACAAGTTGCTGATGATGATGAGAAATGCTTATAGTGTAGATCATATATGGTGTATGATAGCTATTGATGACTATTATGGTCTTGATTAGATTGTTGGTCTTTGATTTGTAACCCCACTATGCATGGGATGAATGATGTAATGTTTCTTATTTTTTACTCATGTATAAACTTTTGGTATATCCCCACTTGGTTGGGTGGATGAGTCAAAATGGTGTATCCCCACTTGTTTGGGAGATTGATGTATGTATAGAGTCATGTTATGCTTTTGTAGACCTTGCATGTGCTCAAGGGGATCATGGATGGATTGGTACATCTTGGCATGTACAAAGTGGGAGCTCAATCAGAGATTTCAGCAAGTACTCAGGGGGAGTATGGACAACAGAATGTATATCAAGGAAGAGAATATCTTGGTCCACCCTTTTCCCTTGATGTCAAAGGGGGAGAGTGACTTGGTGTGGTTGTTGCCATCAAGTGCAATGGGGGAGATTTTTGGCATTATGATACAGGTGTTGTCCTTGATGGAAACTCACTTAGAGGTATGATATAGGTGTTGTCCTTGATGACAACTCACTCAGATGATAGATCACAGTGCAACAGGTCAAGAGAAAAAGAATTAATGATTAGAGAGAGGTATACGTAGGTTAATCTTGATGAAAGTGTGTATACACGCAGGTTAGAAGAACCAAAGGCACATATACATACACACACATGTTTACAGAAGAAAAGGCGCATACATGTTGGGAATCTAAGTTTTGGTCCGTGGTATTTGGTCCATGGTATTTTCGTATTGGTCCATGGTATTGGGTCCAAGGTATTGGTTCTACATGGCTTTGGACCATGGTATTGAGAGAGGCCTAAACCTATATAAGGAGAAGATCATTAGACCAAGAAGAGGAAGTGTGCAAGGATTGAATATCTAATAAAGTGTGAGATCTAGTATGTTGGTTATGGCTTTGTGATGCTTTGCTTGATCTAAATCAAGGATGCACCTATGCGGTTGATGATGGATGATGGATTGGGATCATAAGGCTTGGAATGTATTATCATTATGTAGTTTGATCATGGATAGACTAGATCTAAATTATTGACACATGTTTTATTGTACGGATGTTATGATATGGGTATGTCTGATGTCTAAAACAACTGCAAAGTTATGAGTAAATATTTGTAGATCTGTACGCAGGTTGGCTTTGGTAAAAGCATGTATGTACGCTGGTTTGGTTCATCATAGTAGCGTATACATTATGAGATATGATATTTAAAGTTGCAGTTGGATCTGGTTATTGTTGTAGAGTTCTGTGTTCTGCTCTGTGTTCTGGTGACTATGTTTTGTTGACAGGGTTTCAGTGATTCAATGTTGGGTGATTCAGAAATGAATGATGCAAGTGTATTGTAGTGGTGATTGATTTTGTGCTTCATTGTTGTTGATGGGTCCAGTATGAAAATTGGATGAAATGTGGCCTTTAGATTATGGTGTTGTGCTTCAACAGTATCCAGTATGAAAATTTATGAAACGTGGTCCCTGGAGGAAGACAGAAGATCGTAGCCTTCTGTAGGCCAACACCTATATACTAGTAAACATATCAACCAGTACAAGAGCCAAGGGGTTGGAGCTCCCTTCCAGTAGCAACTATAAAATAAGTGAAGGTTGGAGCCTTCAGTAGATCGGCACATACGTACTAGTAAACGGATCAGCGAGTGCAAAAGCTAAGGGGGTTGTAGCTCCCTTCCTATAGAAACTGGAGAACGAGAGAAGGTTGTAGCCTTCTACAGGTAGAAACTTGCATACTGGTATAAGACTGCACCAATACATAAATATTGTAAAAAGAAGTTTCTTATTAAAAGAAGATAGAGACGAATTACAGAAGGTGGTTTTCACCCACATTGGGTTTCCACCTTATATCATGGTGTTCAAGTGTGCTTCTTATGTGTGATGATATGTTCTATTCTACTGCACCTATTTACTGTTCATATGGTTAATAATTTTCTGATGCATTCATTGAAGATCAACTAACTGAATCATAAGTTTACTAGATATATGCTAGTTGCATTAAACACAGTTGCGTGTACACGCAAGTATCCTTAACTAAAGTAGCGTATATCAATTTGTTTATGAAAATGAAAAATATTATTGATTTGCTAATACTGATTCACCCACCACCCCCCCTCTCAGTATTATTTCCAACACCCTTTTCCCTTGATGTCAAAGGGGGAGAATGACTTGGTGTTGTTGTTTCCATCAAGTCCAAAGGGGGCGATTGTTGGAATTATGATACAAGTATTTTCCTTGATGGAAACTTACTCAGATGAAAGATCACAGTACAACAGGTTAACAGTAAAGAATTACATATTAGTCTACACAGAATGAAGAAAAAGAGGTATACGCAAGTTCACCTTGACCAAGTTGCGTATACATGTAGGTTCACTGACCACAAGTAGTGTATACATACACACACATTTTCGCAGAAGGAAAAGCATGTATACCTTGGAAAACTAAGTTTTTGGTCTGAAGTCTTTGGTCCACGGTATTTTGATCCATGGTATTGGTCCAAGGTATTTGGTCTGAAGTATTGACCCTGGGTATTTGGTCCAAGGTATTGGTCCTAAGTGGTTTTCGTCCATGGTATTGAGAAAGGCCTAAAACCATAAAAGGAGGAGAATACCATTAGGCCATGGAGTGAAAGTATCAAATATCTAATGAAGTGTGAGATCCAGTATGCAGGTTATTGGCTTATGGTGTTGTGCTTGATCTGAACCAGGGATGAACCTTGTTGGTTGATGGAGGATAAGATCTAATGATGGATTGAGATCTTAAGGCTTGAAATGAATTATATTTAGGGTTTGATCATGTTTATTATATATCTGTATACTTACGCATGTTTTGTTCTGTAAATATTGTGATCTGGGTATAACTGAAGTCTAGAATAGTTGCAGAATTATGAATTAATATTTGCAGATGTATACGCTGGTTGGCTTTGAGAAAAGTGTGTATACATGCATGTTCGACACATGGAAGTAGCGTATACCTTATAAAATATGTTTCATTTGTTTTTGTTTGCTGTTGCAGAGTTCTAGGTTCTGGTTTGGGTTTTGGTTACTGTATTCTGGTGACGATGCTCTGAATGATCAGATTGATGGGTTGTCAAAGTGATTGATTGATTCGGTTGTGGTTGTTTTAGAAAGTGATTGGTTGATGTAGATGTAATTGATGATTGAATTACAGCTATGATGTTGTTGATGGATCCAATCTGAAAATTTATGAAACGTGATCCTTGGAGGAAGAAAGAAGGTTGTAGCCTTCTGTAGGTCGCAGCCTGTGTACTAGTAAAAATATCAGCTATTAAAAGATTTAGGGGGTTGTAGCTCCCTTCAAGGAGAATCTGGAGAATGAGAGAAGGTTGTAACCTTATGCGGGTAGAAGCCTGCATACTAGTATAAGTCTGCACCAGTACAAAATTGTAAACAGATTTTATTATTACTAAAAGAAGACAGAGATGATAGCAGCAGGTGGTTTTCACCCACATTGACTTTCCACCTTATATCTTGGTGTTCATGTGTATTGCTTATGCGTGATTCTTTATTCTTATTTTACTTCACTATCTAATAAATATTTGATACACTGGTTAAAGTTTAATGCATGATAAATTGAGTAAATCAAACTTTCTTTGCATATACACTAGTTTCCTTAACTACAGTCACGTATACATGCTAGTTCACTTAGATGAAGTAACGTATACAAATCTGTTTGGAAAATTCAATTATTGACTGATAATATTGATTCACACCCCCCCCCCCTCTCAGCATTATTTCCAACACTTATCTTCCATGGCTTTCTTTAAACCATCCATATTATCTTCCATGTCTTTCTTTAAACCATCCATCTTAACTTCTGTTACTTTTTCTGAGAGTGAAATTTGTTGCACTTGGTCTCATAATTTTGATATATCATGTTGCATTTATTCCTCTTCTTCATGAGTTATTCTACAGATTTGAGGTTTCTTACTAGTTGTTTCCATTTTATTTCTTTGGGGCATCAATTAATGATAATTATGCTTCACTATTCCCTTTGAATTCCTTCAAACTAATTTTTCAAACAAGACTTATGCAGAATTTTAGGAAAATAAGCACCTTTTTTCACTTTGTAGGAGCTCGATATTGAATCTGATGTATCTCTGAAATTTTGGATCTCCAAGATCTGAAATTGTGAACTGTGGTAGCCCTCTGAGTCCTATCTCCAATGCCACCAATCTGATCGAAATTGGATTCTCCAAGAAAGTGTTATGCCCAATCTCCCAAGGTGTCCTAATTGTACAATGTTTCAGTAGATCAAACTTGTACGAAGTGCCACGTGTCATTGTTTCAACCTTTGGACCTGAAAACAATCCTCAAAACATTAATGTCCATCCTCTTTCTGTAACTTCTTACGAAATTGCAATCTGATACTCAGAGAGAAAGTTATGACAATTTTTCCAAGATAACCTGTTTGGAATGTATTCCGAGAGCCTGCACAAATCCTAAATGTCTTGAACCATATCTCCAACTATATAGCGAAACAAGATCTGAAATTTGGGCCCAAGATTAATTAAGATTTGAGCTCAAATTGGTTTTAATTTCAATTTCTGAACCATTGTATAAAACAACTTATAGCAAAAATTCCACGATGACCCATTTGAGATGGAATTCTAGAGCTTGCCAAAACCCTAATTTTTGTAGATCATATCTCCAAAAATGTAGTGAGAGAATATCTGAAATTCAGACCTGAGGATCACGATGACCTGTTTTGGAGTAGAGAAACCCTAGAATCCAAAACTCTAATACTAAATGTTATGAAACCATCTCACAAAAGATAGAAAAGATAGATCAATGACTTCAAAATCAACCTCTTCGATGGGGAAACCTCCTTTACATTAAACAAACGAACAATTTTTGGATGATACAAATGACAAGACCTCATTTCTATATATAGGAGTCTAAGCAGTCCTAATATAATCAGAGTATACATAACAATAATATTATAGGGGCACAACAATAACAATAATGGGCTTCTATGGGGTACAATAATAACATGGGGACTATATGGGAACAATAATACAATAAGGCTTTACACTAGTAGTATAGGGACCTATCAGGCTCTATCGCACAAGTTATGATATGAAAAAATACATAATGTTGTAACTTGATGGAGGTGGTCCCTGTCACGCGGAAAGAGTTGATCTTGCGGACAAGATAGACCTTCCTAGAATCTAATGAAGACCTAATGACAAACAAACCAACCAGACACTATCTTTCTCTAAATGTGCTTTATAAATAAT
>APFE031748578.1:0-16140 GCA_000404065.3 Pinus taeda
ACCACCACTTCTTCTTCCTCCCCTGTCTCCCCCTCCCCTCCCGCACTCAGCATTCATTTTATGATCAAATAAACAATTAGATATTGTTTTTTCATTTTATTTTCATGGTTTTTTTTTTTTTTTTAATTGTGTAAATTATGATAGTGAAGAAAAAAAGAGATCTCAGGCATTCGTTTTATGATCAAATAAACAATTAGATATTGTTTTCTCATTTTATTTTCATGTTATTTTTTAATTGTGTAAATTATGAGAGTGAAGAAAAAAAAAAAATTGATAACTTTAAGAACTTAAATGTTCTTAAAGATAACATTTTCTCAACTACTCTAACAAACTAACAAACCTAAACCAGATAAAAATGTTAATTTAAAAAGTTAATATATTAATTTAACAAATTTTTAAAAATTATTAAAAGTTAAAATTTTAAATAATAATAATAATTATTATTTTATTAAATTGAGGAAAACATTTTGATAACTTCAAAAAGTTAAATGGCAAAGAAAATATCCGACAAACTAACAAACACAAACCACATAAAATATTAATTTAATTAATCATAGAAATATATTAATATTACAAATTTATTAAAATTTACAAAAAACAAAGAAACTTAAAATTTTAATAATAATATTTTTTAAATTATTAAATTGAGAAAAACACCCACAAACTAATGAAACCAAACCAGATTAAAAAATATTATTTCATTTAATAAAATTAAATTAAAGAAACTCAAAAATTAATCTTTAAAAAATAAATAAATTAAATAATAATAAAAAATAAAGAAACATTTCTTGGAAAAAAAATATAGATATACGCGCTCTTCACATCCTATAAAACCTTTTTTCTTGAAGCTTTCAATTTCGATATTTTTATATTTTCCTCCAGAAAATCTGTATTTCCGACTTGGGGACCTTTCGTCAAGTAAGGTAAACAATATTTTTTTAAATAATAAAGTCATGCCGAAACCTCGCTTCTTAATTTAAATAATAATAAAAAGAAGACACACACAATATGATTGAGTAAAGTTGGCTTTATAGCTGGGTCAAAACACATTTTTTTTTATGTATTTTAATGGTTATATAAAAACGTTTAATATAATTAATATAATATCTTTCCTCTATCCACGATTGAGGTCGGTTACTCACATTTAAGGGAATCGAACCCACGACCTACTAGTGGCAAATCTTAACAAAAAGATAATGATGAGCATTTAATTTCATATATTTTGATGTTTGAATATATAATCAATGGAGATTGGAGCCCTTCGCCTTTCGTTTCTCATATATAATATGAAATTAAATGATTTTTGAATTAATTAAAAAAAAAAAGAGAACGCTTAAATGACCTGGAACAAAAAGAATAAAAAAATCTAGGTAATCGTAAAGTTCCAACAATATAGATAGAAACCAAGTTCAAACAACCTGGATAGGAACCAAGCATCCACAAGGGGCAGGTTAGGATAGAAACCAAGCATCCACAAGGGGGGCTAGGTTAAGAGACAACAAAGATGTGATGTGAGAGGTTAGGACCATAGATAGAAACCAGGCATCCATAAGGGGTAGGTTAAGAGACAACAAAGATGTGATGTGATATAGAAACTTAAGTAAACAATCAATCAAAATTTAATGTAAATTTTGAGGAATATGACCTACCAGGGATATGGTAAAGTAGTGTCGGGCTAAATTAAAATTAATATAAACTTTATGAATAGATTTCCATGTTCAGACTTTTGTGACCATTTAACAAAAGTCTGAACATGCAATCTATGTTATAGAGCTGAGTAGCGAGGAATAAAAATTGAAAGAAACAAAGACAGGCATATTAAAGACATTAAAGAAAACCTAACTGTTTCCATAATAAACACATAATATAATGACAAATTGCGTGCAGCTCCAAGCATCCCTTATAATTAAAGTCCAAATTCTGTCTCAGCATCCCTTATAAATTAAACTCATATGCAAATTCTGTCTGAGCATCCCTAATAATTAAACTCCAAAATCTGTCCACCTTTAAAAGGAAAAATTTAAGGGAAAAAAACATAACCGAGGAAAGCATAGTGCAGGAGAGCTAGAAGGAAAGGACCTCCGCCTTTGGTTCATCCTAAGGAATGCCCCCTTCGTTCACCAACAAGACATACTGAAATATAAAATTATAAAATGTGACTGGGTGGTAAGGTCCAGAACATACAATGCATACAGCCCTGAATAAGGCCAAAAACAAGACATACTGAAATATGAATTTTTTCAGGATTGACAGAGTGGTAAGGTACAGAACATACAATGCATAAAGTTTCATGATTGAAGGGGGTAAGGTGCAGAACATACAATGCATACTATAGTGCAGTCCGGAAGACGGCCAAAAAAGGTCAAGGGCAAGGGCAAGGTCAGTTTAGAAGAATTAAAGAAAACCAAACTGTTACCATAACGAAAGGCTAACATAATGATAAATACTACTCCAAATGCAACCATCCAAGCATCCCAAACAATTGAACTCTAAATAACCATCCAAGCATCCCAAACAATTGAACTCTAAATTTTATCTGACTTGATATTAAAAGGCATAAGAGAAATATCTTGAATAGTCTACTCTTCTCTTCCATGCAATGCCTGTCATATCTCTTTTACTTGTTCCACGCAATGCCTGTCATGTCTCTTCTTTGGAAATAAGAAGGGGACATATTATTTCATATTATATTTCATTTTTAGACCCGTGTTTAATCAAACGATATAAATTAATTATTACAGAAACCTGTAAACACTTTAGGAAATAAATGTATCTTCTTACCTGTCTGAAAGGATGATAGAGATTATGTTGAACGCCAAGCCTCTGTCAAATATTTAACTCTGTTCATCTCGAGAAATGCCTCCATCCAAAATACCTTCTCAGATATCAAACATAATGAACACTACAGAGAAAAACAGAGCACAGAGAAATATACACACAAACACTACACACAGAGAATCAGACGACACGCAGATATATTCACAAATACTGAGCACACAAACAGACTGTAACATACAACAAAGAGAGCAGTCATTTTCACGCACCGCATACAAAAACAAAAATAACCCCACAGGTGAGAGATTCAAATTCAAACAAATGATACCTGGAATGCCATTGACAAGAAATTTATAGGTTTTCACTGCCCCCTCCCCAAAACGGTAAAATTTAGAGCCCTACGCGTTTGACATGTGGATAATGAAAAAGACTAACAGTCGACGCGTAGATCATGCAAACGGCTAAGCATCGACGCGTGAATAACAAAAACTGTCAGTTAACTTGTGGATAATGTTCAATTTAAAATTCACTTCATTTGCAGTCTCAAATCAGGATGATCTGACATAATTAAAATAAATATATATATATTATGAATTAAATATCTGCCATTTAAAATTCATACGAGTCCTTGGGGCGTGCGGTTCAGCGTATAACTCTGAAGTGAATTGCCCGCCCAAATGAGAAGTTTGAAATTCTTTTAGTATTAATACACAGTACTAATTTTGTATGGGAATATATTATATTAATGCCTATAATGTTCTTTATAATAAAATAAGCACGATGATCATCATCTCAAGCAACATAGAGTAAAAGAAAAACGGGTCATGATAATATGAAGAGTCTAGCAGACCTCTCTGGGTGTGATCTAATCCGAGAACATCATTTCATGGATGTGGATGGGGATATGATAATGGACCAAAACAAAATATAACACTTGATGATAAACTCAGATGACACCGATAGAGAGGGTATCAAATAATGGGTAAAATTACACAAAGAAAAAAGCCATTAGAGCAGAGCTTATCATTAAAACAACATGGTAAGTCGGTGCCATTATAGGTTGAGCGCTCTCGACGTGATCTACAATAATGGTAGAATAAACTGTGGTAAGACAGGGTCCAGAATCTTCCTTCGGTTCACATATCTAATATGAAAATAATGAGATTCGAACCCTTCACCTTCTATTAAAATATGAAATTAAATGAGATACGAGCCCTTCACTTTCGGTTCAGATAGATATGATAATATGAAATGTATATCTAACATGAAATTGAATGAGATTCGAACCCTTCACCTTCTATTAAAATATGATAATATGAAATTAAATGAGATTCGAGCCCTTCATCTTCGGTTCAGATATGATAATATGAAATTAAATGGTACTTGAAAAAACAAAGGCAAAAAACCCAGTCACGCTGAAACTGATATAAAGCATTATAACCCTTGCAAAAAATAAAAAATAATGAATTATTCCTGGAAGAAATCGGGAGAAGTTTAAATGGCAACAATTCAAACAGATATCTAATATGAAATCAAATGAGATTTGAACCCTTCACCTTCAGTTCAGATATGAAATGAAATTAGATTCGAGCACTTACCTTCGGGTTCGGATATCATAATATGAAATTAAATGATACATGATTCAAAAAATTAAATAATAAATGTTACTTGATAAAATAACAAAAAAATAGTCAAGCTTTAACTGATATCAAGCATTATAAACATAATTTAAATAAAAACATAAATGAAAAATATTAATGAATTATTCTACGAAGAAAATGGAGAAAGCTTAATGAAAAAAATTCACACGAAGCATAGACACAGATAGAAATCAAGCATCCGCAAAGCATAAAATCACAGAGAATACCAAAAATTGAGGAATAGAATCTGCCAGGCATAGAGTAAAGTAGTTTAGCGGATAAATTAGGAGCGGTCTAAAATTTATGAACAGATTTCTATAATTGACCATTTCTAATTAACCAGGTATCGAAAGCCTCAAAAAGTGATGCAAAACAATGAATCAGTGAATACTCGTTCAAATTGATGCAAGATTTGAGGAATATGATATGCTAGGCATAGTAGTGTAAGGGATAGATTAAGAACGATCTAAAATGCCTAGGGTAAAGTAGCGTAGGGGATAAATTAAGAACGAAATCCAGGACATATGTGTGTTCGAGAGATGGAGGGAAAGGGCAGGGGCTGATTTAGAAAATATAAAGAATAAGACGCCGATAAAGATCTTGTCAATTGCAAGGGATCCGCCCTGGTTCATGCTAAGAAATGTCTCCGTTCGTGCACCAGCAAGACATACACACAAAAACATAAAATGACAGGGTGGTAAGACCCAGAGCATGCAATGCTTGTTACAGTACAGCCAGAATAACCCTAAAAGGTGTGGGGACAGGGACAGATTAAAGAAATAAAGAGACACAACTCTTACCAAAGATAATTATAAATTCTGCTCAAAGTACAAGCATCCAAACATTTGAACCTCCAATTTTCTTTGGCTTTATAACCTAGAATTAAAGGGAAAAAATAGAAGAGAGATAAATATTTACCTGAAAAGTCTTCTCTTCTCTTCCTTTCAATGTCTGTCATATCTCTTCGCTGCAAATAACAAGGGACGTATTATTTATTTAATATTGTGTTTAATCAAATGATATAATTAATTCTCACATAAGACCCTAAATGATATAATTAATTCTCACATAAGACCCTAAACACATTAGGAAGAAATATATCTTCTCTTGCATAAGTCTGAGAGGCTGATAGAGATCGTGTTGAACGCCAAGCTCGAGAGATGCCTTATTCCAGAAAATCCTGTCAGAAAACCCTTTCAGGTGTCAGGCATAACGAACACTACATACACACAGAAACGGCACACATAGGTTATATATACAGCACAGAGAGAGACTGCAACATAGGAAAATAGAAATCATTTAACACACGAAATACAAAAACTAAGATCACTCACGGCGAGAAACTCGAATTCTATATAGTGCTTCACTCTCCGCTCCCCAAAACGGTTAAATTTTAGAGCCCCATGCGTTTGACACGTGGATAATAAAGAAAGTTAACCGTTGACATACTTAAAAAAAGCTCACGGTTGATGCATGATAACTTTAAATTTAAATTCACTTCATTTCATCCTCCAATCAAGATGATCTCACATTAAAAAAATAATAAAATATCCGAATAAAATTATGAAAAAATTAGAAATGAATAAAATTATGAATCCATGCGAGCACTTGGAGCGTGCTGCTTCAATTTTGAAGTCTTATTGAAATGTCACCGATATTAGAAAAAATATCCGAATAAAATTATGAGTAAAAAATTATAGAATAAAAGAATTATGCATAAAATTTAGAATTCTCGCACGCACTTGGAGCCTGCTCGTTCAACTTTCTCAAGTGAATTTGTCACCCATATTAGAGGTACGGCGAAGTTTTTTCTTTGACCTTAAATTAAACGTTTGGAAAATTTTCCCGAGGTTTTAGTATTAATATTCTTATTTTTGTATAAAGATAAAATGGTTTTTTTTATTGGTAATTAGGTTAAATTTAGTTTAGGAGATGAAATAGTGATTTATTTATTAGTGGGTAAAAAAATGATTTATTTATTTATTAGATTGTGTAAAATTTGATTGAATTTGGATGTTTTAAGAGATAGTTTTAATTTTTACAAAAGTAGTTTTTATTCTCAATTTTTTTCCATGATTTTACTTTATTTCAAATGTATTTTTTTTTTCAAAACTAGGCTTGAGCTGAACTAAAGTCTATTGGGTGAAAGAATGATTTATCTATTAGTGAGATGTTATCTCTAGGATTGTGCAAAGCTTAATTGAACTTGGATGTCCCATGAGATAGTTTTGTTTCATCCAAAATTAATTTTTATCCTCAACCTTTCCCATGAGGTTTGAGCTTGATGGGGAGATAGTTTTAATTCCCCCAAAACTAATTCCCATATTGAAACCTTCCCATGATGTTTGAATGTGAGGAAATAGTTTTAGTTCCCCCAAAAATAATTTCCATCCTCAACCCCTCCCATGAGGTTTGAATTTGGTGGGGAGATAGTATCAATTCCCCAAAAATAATTTCCATCCTCAACCCCTCCCCATGAGATTTGAACCGAATGAGGAGTTCCCCCTAAAATAATTTCCATCCTCAACACCCAAATTAGAAGCTTGGAAGTTCTTTTTTCTAGGTTTTAGTATTACTATTCTAGTGATTAGGTTGAGCTTAGGCTAATGTCTATTGGATGGAAGAACGATTACCTATTAGTGGAATGCTATTACTCTGATTATCGACACTCATTGAGATAGTTTTAATTACCCCAAAAATGATTTCTATCCCTAATTGATTCCCATGAAATTTGAACTTGAAACTTGATTGAGATTAAACCCCACTCAAATAAACTAATCTACACTTCATAATTTTCATAATGTTTGTTACCCCACACAAATAAATTAATCTACACCTCATAATTTTCATAATAATTTTTTTTACCTATAATACTTTTTGTAAATAAAAAAACACGATGATGTAAAACATGTTTAATATTTTGTCGTTTATAATATGTGATATATTTAGATGATGTAAAACATGTTTAATATTCTTTGTAAATAAAAAAATCATGATGATGTAAAACATGTTTAATATTTCTATAAATAAAACCTATGTGATATAATTTAGATGATATAAACATGTTTAATTTTTTTTTTAAATAAAAAAAACACGATGATGTAGAACATGTTTAATATTTTGTCCTTTATAATATGTGATATATTTAGACTCGGTAGTGACACACCTTACATAGTAATTGTGAGAATTAAAACTAGAGATAATTGAAAATAATTTTTTTATAAAATGAATTTTAAAAATTAAAATTTAATGTATAAAAATTATAATAATGATCTAGTGATTTATATGGTTGAGGAAACTTAATAGGTTGTTTCATAACATTTAAAAATTAATGAAGGGATTAGAAATGTGAATTTTAATCATTTTTTTGATATGCATAAATTATTTTTCTTGAGTTTATTTGAAAAAATTGGGGGAATGCGAATGGTGAGATAATTAACCAACTCTTCTAATTTTTGTATTCACTTTTCTTTTTCTCTTGTAGGCATGTCATTGTTGTGTATGGAGAGAAATGCAATTAGAGGATGACTTAGGGTTTTCTAGGTTTGGTTGTAAGTGTTTTTGATAAATTGTAGGCATGCCATTCTTGTGTAGGGAAAGAAATGTAAAGAATGGCTCTGGCAATTTTCAATTCTAGGTTTGCTTGTAAGTGTTTTAGATAGGTGCTAGTTAGGTACGTATTCATAAAACAATTTTTTGACCTCAATTCTTGCTTGCAAGTATCTCTTTCATTTATTTTCCTTTACCCATCTTTGATGTTATTTCATATTTTATAGGTTTACTTTTTTAAAGCCAAATTTCCACTATTATCTCAAACAAATAATTGAATAAGTTTTATTTTTAGCACTAAAAGTAGGATGTCAATTAGTTTTATTAATTTGGAAGTTTTAGGGGCATCTCTTTGTACTTCATTGTCTATAACAACATTATTATCCTCAATAAGTTTGAGAGGTACATGTACTTTGTTTTATGAAGTACATTTGGACTTGGCAAATAGATAACCATGACTATCCAAAGCAATATGCATTTTATGAATATTTTAACTCTTAGAAGTAGGTAAAGAAATAAATAGAGATAAGTTGGAGGAAGATGAAGACATGATCAAGGAACTTCAAAAAAAGTAAAGCACTTGGGGATGGAGCAAACTATTAATATTGAAGAGTTGAGAATATATATCACTTGGTTCTTTTACACAATATCAAACAATGGATTTGAAAAAAACATAGTGGAGCAACAAATAGAACACTTTAAGAATATTTACCCTTCTCTCCTATATACAATACTGGAGAAAGAAATCAACCCATCTAAAGTTTGCAAAAAATTATGATTTTTTTTTTCTTCTTCTTTTTTCAATGTTTTTTTTTTACCTAATTAATACATAGAATACTTTATACATTTAAATTAAACCACCTAAATGATTAGTTATTAGTTCATGATTTATATTAGAAAATTAAACAATATAGAATAGTGCTACTTTTATTGTTTAAAAAAATATACATTTTTATTATA
This sequence comes from Pinus taeda, assembly GCA_000404065.3. Classification (NCBI taxonomy): domain Eukaryota; kingdom Viridiplantae; phylum Streptophyta; class Pinopsida; order Pinales; family Pinaceae; genus Pinus; species Pinus taeda. The sequence continues at coordinate 8,925 of APFE031748578.1, forward strand.
TATGAAATTTATATAATAAAAGCATTATAATATTAGAGTAGTTTTTAAGTGCTATTTTTTGGAATACTTTTCTAGTGTATTTCTGATCTGATTTGTCTAGAATCCAAAAAGATTCATTGAAATCACAAGTTTTGATGGGTAAACTCTTCACAATCTAAGCGTCCCGTGGTTTTTGAAGGTGTTGAATCCATATATGCAATCAATAAACCAGTTTAAGAAACATAAATCAAGATTTGGCCATTGTTCAACCAAGGCCACCAAAAACTCCAAAAAATTGTACTTAAAAACTATTGCTTATAATATTTTCCAAATATGAAATATTAATTAAATATTTTCAATATAATATTTATAATTATTAAATTTTTATATTGTAATTATTTTAATAAAATTTTATTAATATCTCAAATATTTAAATATAATTTAATATTTTCTTTTAACTCTTACCTATATTAATAACTGTACTTCATCTAAATTCTTAATTTTAACTATATTAATAATTATGTCTAATCTAAGTTTAGAATTTCACTTGGGCTATATTAATAATTATGTTTCATCTAAGTTTAGAAATTCACTTTCATATTAAATTTTTGGACTGCTCTTCATTTTATAGATTAACGTTTTAGGTGCACTTAAGTGTATGGTATAATGTTTTTTAGGAATTATTAATTGAATAAAAATAATTTAGAAGATATACTAGTTTAAATTCTAAAATTGCAAATATTTAAAACTTGTCAATTATATTCCACCAATAAACTTAAAAAAATAGAATTTAAAAATAAAATTACATGAAAAACATATTTATTTTAGCCACTATTATTTTTCCCCTCTCACACAACATTTCCATTTAATATATATAATATATTATAATTAATAATATATATATATATAAATCAACATTTATTTAATTAAATATATATATATATATAATATATATTATTAATTATTATTATATATATATAAAAGCTCAAAAACACAATTATCCACAAGAGGTCAAATACATTAATTTTTGAATTGCAGTTATGCAGGTCAGCTAAAAAGAAGATATTACAGAAGGCTTGGGTTTTAATAGGGGATCTAGCATTTGCACTCTTTTTTTCATTTTTTTTAAGAATTTTCATGGATGGCCACATTGGTTAAAGAGGTTTTTAAAAATTTCAGGGCAAGAGTATTTGATAAGAACAAGAAATTGTTCTGTTTGATTTTTTCGGTTATGTTTTTTTAATTTTTATAGAAGGTTATTTTTATTATTTCTTTTCTACAAAAGTTTGTTAAGGAGGTTTTATTTATTGTTTTAGATTTTTTTTTCTTAGAAAAATTAATTAGGATTTTTTATTATTAAGTTAAATCTAGCTGTAAGTTTTTAGTTGATTTAGAATTTTGCATAATAGATTAAATTTGATTTGTAGAATGAATATTCATCTTTAGTATTGACCCATCCAACTATTATGATTGTGACACTCAATGTGACTCTATTAGGATTGTTGGGAAACTATTAATCAAGAAAAGAAAGACATATTCATCAAAGCAATGACAACTAATAAAATCTGACATCCCTGTACCACAATCTAATGGATGCTAGTGGTTTCAATTTATTTTAGCTATTGATAAGGAAAAAATATAAGTATGAGGGAATCTTTAGCACCATGGAGTGATTTTATATCTTCTTCACCACATATTTAATGAGACAACCTTCAATAAATGGTGTTTGTTAAAATGGGATGTGAAGGGGATTTCTTTGATTCATATTGGTGTTTGGGGTATAAATAGATTTGTCTTCTATTTAACATTGAATTGGAAGCCCAACATGTGCTTGAGTATGGTACATGACATATTCTAGGGTCCTTAACTTATGTACAACCATAGAGCATTGACTTCAATCCAAATGATAAGGGTGTTGTCCCTACTACAACACCCTCCAAAATTTCACTGCATTCAAATTTTGGAGCCTACTATCATCGTCGCCTTGATCATCAAGTGTCATGTCATGTTATTCTAATGTTTCAAGTGTCCTTGAATGGTCTCAACTGTCCTCACATTGGTTAGAACATCTTTAGTATCATTTCACAGTCGTAACATCTTTGTTATTGTAAAATGACACTTTTGGGTCATAGTCGCACACACTTCACTCGTCATACTTGGGGAATGTGTACAAAGTGGTGTTTTGATGTATATTGATCATCAGATGAGCTTGTCTAAGTTTTCTCGATGAGTTGATATGTGTCGCACATGGTTTTACGTCTAAACTCATCATGTTCAGCCCTTGTCCTATCTCCCAGACTTAGACAAATTTTGGTTTCAAAGTAAGCCCATTAAGTCCAAGAGCACATGAGCGCATTTGGTTGATATGTGTCGCACATGGTTTTACGTCTAAACTCATCATGTTCAACCCTTGTCCTATCTCCCAGACTTAGACAAATTTTGGTTTCAAAGTAAACCCATTAAGTCCAAAAGCACATGAGCGCACTTTTAGAGCACACTCCTTAAGCCCTTTTTCCTTCCTTGTTTTGAACTGCGCCCTTCAAAAGACCAAGTCTTCCTTAGAGCGCACTCCTTCAACTCGAAGAAGTGCACCTTCCTTGAGTGCATGAATGCACCCTAAAGGCCTTAAGCTCAACCCTTCAGCCTTCCACAATGTGCCATGTGCCCTCTTGGACCCTTTGAGAACACCAACAAACTTCGAAGGCACAAAGCATCAACCTTCATCCTTCATTAGTGTGCCTTGCGCTCTCCTGGGTCTCTTGAGCACATCCTAAAGGCCTTCCCCTTCATCCTTTAGGAGTACGGCCTGCACCATCCATCTGTTCCTTAAGCGCACAACGCACTTGGGTAACCCGAAGCCTTCCCCTTCATCCTTTGGACTTGCGCCATGTTCCCTACCTTGTCTACCCCTCTCTCTTGAGTGCATGAGCGCATGTTGAAACCCTGAAGCGTTTCCACTTCAACTCTTCACCATTTCAAAGTGTGCCCATGCACCCAGAAGCTTTTTGTGTCCCTTTTTAAGCGCACTGAAAAGGAACAAACTAAAAATATGCATGAAACATGTTAGACTAGGAAATTTTCAGGCTGATGGTTTCTCGTTATGGGTGATTGCAGATAAAACTATTCCAAGAAAAACACGGCAAGAACACGGGAGGAAGATTAGAAAAAGAGAACAAACAAAGGAAGCATGGAAAGAACGAAGAATACATTCTTAAATTTAAGAACTTAATGGTCCTGGATAACACATTCTTATACTACAAACTAATCTCACAAAGTAACAAACCCAAACCAAATAAAAATATTAATTTACAAATCTATTAAAGATTACTATAAAAATACTCCAAAAATCAATATTCAATAAAAATAAATACTTAATAATTAATATAAAAATAAAGAAACATTTCTTAATATATATAAAATAAAAAAAATCCAAAGTACCAACTTGTGGACATTTCGTCACATAAAGTAAACAATATCTAAAAAATACTAAAGCCATGCTAAAACCTCGCTTCTTACTTTAAATAATTAAAAACAACACACAATATTATTAAATTTTATGATCGACACGGTGGTAATATGTAGAACATACAATGCATATTACAGTAAAAGCCCAGATTAAGGTAAAAAAGGGCAATGACAAGTACAGATTAGAGGAATTAAAGAAAACTAAACTGTTACCACAATGACAACTTAACCTAACGATACACTCTGCTACAAATACAAGCATTCCAAACAATTGAACTCCAAATTTTCTCTGGCTTCATATTAAAGGGAAAAAGAAAAGAAACAAAGTGAAAAATTGTTTACCTGTAGTTCGTAGTCTTCTCTACTAACACTTTAAAAATTGTTTACCTATAGTTCGTAATCAATGGTATTCGACCTTAGCTCGACCTACCCGTCTAGTTAAACATGAAAATAACGTTTAAAACACTGCAGGACAAAAGGACCATAAAACTTTCCCCTTGCTATACTCATGATGATTATCATGCAACATCATCTCCTCATGTTGCTTCACACCATCTGCGACTTCACAGGGAAAATGTAAACTTCTCCTTCCAACCGTCGATCCTTCTCATGACCACTCACATCATCATACCAGAATTATTTCACTCATGCTTAGGACCTTAAAACAACTATAAAGGGTCCAACAGTCAGCAGAAAGACTCAAGCCATCACACAGTTCATTAAATCATCCCACCATTCGCACATATGGACTTGTATAAAACAATGATTATGAGATATATCGAGCACAAGATTCTATAAAAGAGGAACATTCTAGAACATGCTTTCTAGATCTTGGTTAGTATTCTTAGCATTCTCACTAGAGAATATCTCTTCTAGTTTCAGCAATGAGACCCCATAGGCCTCAGCGTACCTTGTCAATAGACTTGAGATTCACGACGCCCACCAGAACCATCGACATGATTGGAAAACCAATACATCTAACAAAAGATCATGTGGACGACGTTACCATCAATAACAACATAAATCAAGAAGCGCCACATAAATAGTGTGACATTTCTTCAAGGGAGTCTTTGCGGATAATTCCCCGAGGATAAGACGCGTCGCAATAACTCATCGTGTAGCTCCTGTGGTTACTACAGTCTATGAAGTTGACCAACTCATAGAGATCCACCACTCAACTTACATAATGGAAGCTCAAAGAGGACATTGGTTTGTAGATGGGTTGGATTTGAAATTGCAACACATATTTCTAGAATTCTAATTCTCTTCGAATTGCAAATATTGAGGTAATGTATATTTCCACACTTAGAAATTTTTAGATGAAGCTATGTGGGGATGTTTAGAATTAAATGATTACAAATGAGTGTTGTGAATCCTTAAATAGAAGGAAGATTATGGAATTAGCCATTAAAAATAATATTAAAATAATAAAAATAGTTTTTTTTTTTGTAAGTTGAGGTGGGACTCTTCCGATTTACATGTCCATTTAAGTACCCCTCAACGGGGGAAGGGTAGCCCAAGATTTGAACCCAAGACTTCCAGTTCGGTGAGACTTTCATTTCCACAGCCCTTCAGTTTGAGCTACCCAAGTGGACAAAATAATAAAAATAGTTGTCAAAGAATAAAAATAATAATAAAATTACAAAATACAAAAATATAAAAAAATTATAATTAATTGTTAAGAGAGAAAGCCAAGTCAAAAGATTTAAATAAATAATTAATTAATTAAACGAAATTATAACTAAAATAGAGAAAATGTGGGGTTAAGAGGAAATTAAGGGGAATAAGGATAAAGTATAGAAGTGATTAACAAAAAAGAACTTGATTAACCAATTTACTAAAAAGAAGGAAATAAATGTGAAATTAGAAAATATCATTAAAATTGTAAGGTTATTATAATAACAAAAATACATTAGATTAGAAACAAATATGGAATGGATTAGAAACAAATATGTAAAAAAAATATTTATATGAATATATTTTAACATAAGAATATTAAATATGAGGATAGAATATTGAAGAAAAAGTGGGGGGAAAGGGGGATAAAGGAAATCAGGGAACAAGAGAGGAAAGGGAGAATGGGGGGAGGGGGATTTAATGACTTAGATGGTGGATAACTGATTACCAAGTTGGATTAAATTATAGCCCTCTTCTTGATTAATTTTTTCCTGTCATTTCTCCATTTCTACGGCCCCTTTAATGATTCTCGAATTGTAATAAGGAATAGAGGCGATGATTTTGGTTTGATCAAAGCAGATCAGACTTTTTAAATTAAAAGAGTGCTTAACTATGAAAGACTCTAATAGCCAAATATGATTGGTATCGACAATATTTTCTATAATGTGAGCTTTGAAGGGATGAATAATTTGGCCAACGTATGATTTTCCATATGAATAAAGGATTTGGTAAACCCTTGAATTCAACATGGGGTTAGAATTATCCTCGTCTGATTGAATATGGGGCCTAAAAATAGTCTTAGTGTTCTTATTTAACACGATTTTTGCTATAATGTCAATGGTCCATTTTATGTAAGGGAGAGAAACTTTGCCCAGAGGAGGAGAGGAAAGAGGGTTGATGGATTTGGGATTAGAGATTATTTGGAACACTTTACTGATCTGAGAAGAGGAATAGCCATTGGCTCTAAAATATTAGAACACGTGGTCTCTTTTAGAGGGAAGGAATTGGGGAGTGGAAATTTTAAGGTCACATGAGATGAGAGTTTTAAGAAGTCATTATTTTTGGGATGGGTGGTGGTTATAATGGACATGAAGATAACAATCACTGTGGGTATTTTTTTTATAAACTTGATGGGTTATGGAACCATCAGAAAGTTGGGTGGTAAGGACATCTAAGAAGGGTAGAGAATTATTAGTTTTAATTTCCATTGTGAATTGAATATGAGGGGAAATGTTGTTGAGATGCAAGAGAAAGGTATCGACCGCAGATGTACCATGTTTCCAAATGAAAAAAGTGTCATCAAAAAACATGAACCAACATTTAGGCTTTAGATGCCAAGAGTCCAAAGCTTTAGCCTCAAAGTATTCCATAAAGATGTTAGCCACACCACACCAGGAGAAAGAGATGAACCCATTGTCGTACCTTCATTTTTCTCATAAATGGTTCCTTTGTAAGAAAAGACGTTTTATGAGAGGCGAAGCTCAACCAAGTTAGGAGTTTCAAAAACAAGAAGTTCATAAATTAGATCAATGGCTCTTGACATAGGGATTTTAGTAAAAAGAGGGATGATGTCAAATCTAATAAGAATGTCAAGATCATTGACATGAATTTCTTTAGTATTACAAATGAAATTAGATGACTCTTTAATGAAATTGAGGGTGGACCCAACAAATTTTTGAAGCTTGGAGGCAAGATACATACTAAGAGCGTGGGTGGGGGCTCCTATGACACTAATTATGGGTCTAAGAGAAAATTCAGGCTTATAAGTTTTTGGTTAGTCATAGATTCTAAGGTTTTGTGAGGTATGGGGAATAAGATGTTATTGGACCTCTCCTTTACCTCCACCTCCTCCCCTCCCACCCCATTCTACCCTTGCCTCCCCCTCCACCTCTTCCCCTCCTCCCCCTCATTGCCTAACCCATCACAAATCCTCTTCCTCCTCTCCTACAACCCCCTCCTCCTCCTCCTCCCTCTAACATCTCCTTTCCCTCTCCCCCTCCTCTCCTCTACCTCTACCTCCTCCTCCGGCACCACCACTTCATATTCTTCCTCCTTTGCTCCCTCCTGCTCCTCCTCCTCCTCCTCTCCTTTCCTT
>APFE031748606.1:0-42319 GCA_000404065.3 Pinus taeda
TTGAGGGGTACCCATAACCCCACTTTATGGGGTCTGGGGCAGCGCCCCGGAAAATTTTGGTTTTGGACCCTATGTTAGGTTGGGCGGACCCACCTATGGTTTTGTGCATGATTTTCGCACAGGTTTTTTGGACGCGATGGTTTTCAGTCCATGGTTTTGGACGCGATGGTTTTCGGTCCATGGTTTTAGACGCGATGGTTTTCGGTCCATGGTATTGGATGCTTCGGCATGTATAAATATGTATTGTAACATTGAAAGGAATATAATGAAAAATCAAGCTGGTAGTTCTGGTTTTGGGATCCAGTGGGAAATCTCTGTGTATACGTGTTTTATGTGTTATGCTCTCGCATTTTTATTTTTTTCCTGTGATTTAGAATTTGTATGCAGGTAATTTTTGTACGGGGTTAAAACCTACATTTGGTAGTAGGGAGATGGATAATTATGGATCATCTGCATGCTTAAAATGAGTAGTGTTGGTAAAACTGGTATTTTGTTTAGTAGCAATGGTCTAATGGATCTAATTTAGCATGAAATGATCATGCTCTTCTGAAAGAAACTTCGTCTTCTCGTGCATATAGTGATATTCTTTCATCGTGTCCTAGAACCTGCAAAAACTTAGCACTTTTTTCTACAATAGAATGCAATTCTATCGAGAGAGAGAGGTGATCAGTCTCTCTTCATCTGATATATACACAAAAAAAACTCAAAAATAGTACTAATAAAACAAATTCAAGTAAAATTAAAAGATTTTTTACCTATTTCTTACCAATTTTGAGCTTGAAACCTCTTCTCCATAGACTTAATGTTTTCATAATAGATCATAAACCAATTTTGTATAAGCTACTAAATTGTGTCGATTATGCAACTACCAAAAACATAGATCCTTGCATTGTCTTGCCACTTTTACAACCTGCAATTAGACTCAAATGACGGGTTTTTTAATTACTGAAGTTATATTTTTAATATTTAAAATGTTTTATGCAAGTTGAAGTCTGTAACTATGTTTTTCCTTTTTATTTAGTGCTTCACCCTTGTCCATGATCTTGTGGATCAAGAAATGCTCAAAATTCAAAATTCTTTGATCAACTTGAAACAAATGTGAAAGCGTACATCTCATCATTATGAATCCAACACACTTCATTTCATTAAAATTCTACTTCATATGCTCCCAGAATCACATTCTGATCGTTTTAGGAAATAACTAAAAAATTTGAAATTTTGAGTTTGCAGGTATGCCCAGTCAGCAGTCCATACGGTGATGTGGAAAATTAACTGTTCAAGTTGATTATGCCTCATCGACCAATGCGAGGTTGAAACTTGTCACATGGAAATTTTATGTTGGTCAACGGGTGGTTGAGATGGCCCAACGAGGAAGTGCCATGTGGACCAACCATTGGTTGCCACGTGGCATCCTCGTGGTGGCCAAAATTGCATTGAAGATCGAATGGCCTCCATGAGAATCAAAACAAAGACCTAGTATTCACGAACAATAGCTCTTAACCAACTCCAATATATTACTTCTTGTTAAAATAACCCTCGAAAACACTTTTTAAACATTAGTGCGCGTCATTTTTAGGGATGGGTCAGGGCTAAGCCCTAGCCCTTGGTCCCATGGAGCGAAATATGACCATAGGTGCAGAGGACTTGGGGGCGGTTTTAATCATCCTACAATTTTTCTCGTCGGTTGGTAAGGTCAGATTATCCCAACGTTCATGATTTCCGGGTGCATCGACTAGGTTTGGGTCGATTTGTAGACTCGTTAACATCAGAATTGGGTAGAAACATAAAACATTCATATCTTTCTCAATTTTTAACCAAATGAGGTGCACAAATAGTGAAAATAGGCGTTTTCGATAGTGATGGATCCATTGGAGGTCTCAGTTTGGATTTTTGAGCTTTATAAAGGTATGTAGTTGTACTTTTTATTGTGATTTTATATTTTTTTTCGATTTTTTATTGCAAAATTCTAAAACTAACTTTGTTCAATTACATTTTCTGATCTTCTAGATTGCAAGAGAGTGCAAGAAGATAGCATACTCAACAATAATAAATCTTTTTATTCAATTGGAATGTGAAATTTAAAATACAAAAGACATGGATTTGATCTTTAAATTCAGATTGTGGCTCTTAAAGCTCTATATGATCTCTTATTTTCTCAAACATTTCTTCCCTTTCTTCAACCTCCTGCAAATTATTAATGAGATGGGTGGCTCTCACTGCACCACGAATAAAATAAAATTGAAAACAAAATGAAATCTAACATAAAAAAAATTAAAGGCATCACCTATTATACTCTACTAGAAATAGAAGAATTGATAAGTGTATGCATATTTCTAGTGTAACCATGTGTGTAACAGGATAAAAAATATATTCATGCTAACGTTAGAAAAATGTAAATTAAAAATAATAAAAGCATGAAATACCAGTTGGTTAGATAATGCAATTAGGAAGTAAAGAAAGAAGAACATTTTTAATCACCCGTGAATTGCTCCAACTGGTTGATAATTCCTGTTGCACACACAGATTAGTACAAATTGAAAAAAATTAAAATTTAACATGAAAAATGATTTTAACATGTTATTAAAAATGAATGCAATTATAATGAGTTTTCTAAATTTCAAAATAAAAACCTATGTATACCTCCCCGGCAACGACGCCAAAATGTTGGGTGATTTAATGGTTAGTTAAATCCCTGTTATTTAATTGTCAACCCAGGGTTTCATAAACTGGTGAGGTATACATGTACTATATGTACTAGGTGGTTATCTTTCAGATTAGATTAATCTAAATGCAATTAAAACTAATAAATTAAATCAATCTAATCTAATCCAATCCAAACCAAACATAGAGAAACTAAAATCACACTTGCATAAATGAAAATCACACCACACTTATAGAATTGAAAGCACTCTTATTGAAAGGAAATCACACTCACACTTGCATAATAGAAAGCACACTTGCATGAAAATAAATAAAATAATGAAATTATAGTTTGTTACCAATGTACAAGGAAGTGCAAAGTATGGTTGATGGGGACCCTCCATTCCTCAACAAGCACACCAAATTACCATAACATCTTCAATGTAACAATATGCTAGAGAATCTTGGACTGAACTATCTTATTGATCGGAAGAATATAATACATAGATAGATATATGGGTTCCTTTGAAGGATGCACCCCTATTTATACAAAAACTGAGGATGACTGAACAGTAAATGTAGATCCCTCATGTCTCTCCTAAATCCACATTTATCTCATGTGGTTACAACCAATCTCCTTAAAATGTGAGATACATATCCTCTCAAAATCCTCTCATCCATGATTCTTCTCCTTTGAATATGCATAGATAATGATCCTCATCTTCTATAATTACTCCACAAATCTTCATGAGTTGGAACTTGAAATTCGAATTTGTATTTAGGAGGCCAAGTAGGACCCTTCTAAAAGCTCCAAGTAGGCCTACAATATCACAAAACTTATACCGCTTTCATGTATATATGAAAACATGTTAATTTTATAATATTTAATCACAAATTCGCTTAAAATACTTCAAATAAATGACTTTGGAAAATATAATGCTAAACCCATATGATCATGAAAATTGTTACTTAATGTAGGGTTATGTATTTATAGAGTTACAAAATGAGGGTAAAATAATGGATATTGAGGTGAAAGTGGATGACATTTTTGACGCCCAACAAAATGGACATGAGGTAAGTTCTTTTCTTAGCAAGTTAATATCAAGAGTGTTATGAAAAAGGATAAAAAGATTGTTCTAATGGATACTTTAAAAGAGGTTGACAAGATTATTTTTGTTGTGTTTAGAGCGAATGACTTGGGGGTTATTGGTTCCTCAAGTCAATGGGTGGGGGTCATGGAAACTTTTATGGAAATTTATCTTAAAGTTTAGAAACATTGGTGAATCTCACTAGTCTATGATATGCAATTTGTAAAATATTTGGCCATATTTTTGTGAAAATATTCAAATTTCTAATAATTTTATGTAGTATTTATATAAAATATTGGCGATTTTTAAGGTAAAATAATTATATACTATAAAATTTGGGCAATTTTTTTTTGGAAAAAATGGAAATTAACAAAAATTGTTTTTGGAAAAGGCATGGAAAATTAACCTATTTGTGAATATTAGCCCTTAAAAATTTCCCTTGTATTAACTCTCGTTTGCTTTTATTTCCTCTCTTTTTTGTTACATCACATGCTTGAGAGTATCACTGAAGCTTTGTGTTTGGATCCCAAGACTTGCAAGGGATGAAATTTCTTCCTTTGAAGTTGTATTCCTTTTATTTTTTTGTTATAGATATGTTTGCGTAAACAAAGTTTTTTATTGATATGGTATCTCTCTTGGTTCCTTACCTATCCATTCTTTAATGAGGCCTTAGAGTGCAATTTCATCCATACCCATATCCTTTGGCCCATCAACATTCCTTGTTCCTTGAACATATGATATATCAATTTCTTTTGTGGTGCATTCTTCGTGGATTCCTCTAGCACTTTTCTCTTATGAGATTTTGCTTTTGGTTTTCCATTACCCTTCTCTTGATTTATTTCTTGAGGATGTACCTGATCTAACATTTCCTTCTCTTCTTTAATGAATGCCTCATAACGATTTTTAGAGTGAAGGGGATCCAATGGATTACCACATTTTGTGCTTGAGGGTTTTTCCAACAAGGTTGGACTATATGAAAACCCTCATGGTCCATTTTTTGTTGATTTTATTTTTGTTTCCTTTGTGATATTTAGGGGACGACCTCTGAATAAACGATTGTATTCATGGCATCTACGACGTCTGAATGATACATGCTCATAATCCAAAAGTTGTTTTCAAACTTCTTCATGGTAGGGGATTTCGATTGATTCTGGAAGTGGTTGAGAGATATTCATATACACAAAAATCCTTGCAAATGAGGTGTAGCATCGTCACTTGGTCACTTTGAATATTTTCACAAAATCTATGATTGTGTTTTCAATACCTTCTAAGACTTCATCCTCCCAAAATACTTATGGTAGAGAAAATAGGCAAACCAAAATTAGGGCCACTAGGAATTTTTCCTTTTCCAGGTTGTACCTCTCTTATCATAATTTCATGAATAACCATACATTATTGAAAAAATATGGGTTTCTCTTGAATACCCTATTTTTGTCTTCTAGATTTGCAAAAACCACCATAAAAAAATTGTTTGCTCCAACTTGAGATCAATGTGCCCCTTAAACTGCCATTTTTGTTGGATCCATCCAACCAATGCTCTCTCCATTAGCCAAATGTCAATGAACTTGCATATTAAGGTGTGATCCTTCATATGTTGGATGTAGCTCACTATTTTGTTTGATTTTACTTCATATTTTGAATCCTTGACTACCTTAGAGAGGAATCTCCCTTGCATACATTTTTTCCAATTCCTATTTAGTGGAGGATCGTCTTTGATTTTTTTCGCATGACTTGGGCTCAGAGTTGATAAATGGGGTGCTTGCATTTTATGGCTTGAACCATAACCTCCATCCCCTCTGACCACATTCTTAAAGTAAGGTTTTGAACCTCGCTGAAGCGTTTGATGTTGTTGTTCTCATGACACACCATATAGGTTAAGTGCTTGACCAATACGATAACAGTGTGAAGGAAATTACTTCTACACAAAAACATATTTGGGCCCTACAAAAGAAACCCTCTTTCGTTTATTGAAAATTCCTTGACAAAGCTCAATGAATAAACACCTTTAGAGATAAAGAGTTAGAAAAGATAATTGAGAAATAAATATTAAACCACATATTACATAGTCATGTAAAGAGGTTATTTAAAATTTCAGTAATTAAAGAAAAGACTATGAATAACATTCTAGATCAAAGTTTTAAAAGTCAATGAAAAACATTACAAGTCGAAAATGATCCAATACATCACTTAAGGATATCTCAAGATAAGCAAAAAAAACTTATACAAGAGGATGATATGAGGATAAGGATATTTACAAAGGACTAGGAAACTTATATAAGGAGAATGATGTGAGAGTTTGTTTTTGACACCCTCCCCTCATTAGATGCTTTAGACCATCCATATTTTGACACAATGTTGCAAAAAGTGCATAAGTTTATCCCGGAGAATATAATAAAGGAGAATAAGAGGATGGTCCTCCATTAGGTTTCATTGCCGAGTTTACCAACGCAAAGGGCTAAGTTATGGAGAATATAGATGGATGCTTGGGTGTCTTTCGAGGCTAATGAATGGAGTCCACATTGCTCAAACCCCAAGCTTTATTGGGTTTAGATATTGTCATGTGTTGTCACCACTCTCACATTATCTTAATATGAAAATTCTATCATTTTACGGATCTCCATCTACAAGGCAGAGAGTGGAAACGTGGCACCACACATCCAAAGTGGAGAGAAAAAACGTGTCACCATATCATCCATGCATGCGAGCGTCCAGAGATAAAAGGTGGCTCGCATGCGTCTCTCACCCTGATGACTCGGCGCTCACAATTCCTTACATGGTGAAAAAACCCGCATTGTTCGCTCTCTATATTTTGCCTCCAATGCTTTTTTTTTTCCATTTACCCCTCTGCAAGTCCAGCGTTCAATTCTCAGAATTTCAAAGGAAAAAAACCTCTAGTAGCAGCATTCACGTCGAAATAACGTTGGCCAATTCTCGAGATGCAAAGAGGGGACAACATAGTGGTAGAGGAGGGGAAGTTCCAACGACAAAGAAAATTGCAAGGGGACAACATAGTAGTAGAGGAGGGGAAGTTCCAGCGACACAAAATTTTAAGGATAGAAAATTTTCTTGAAGTTTAAAATATTGGTGAATTTCACTAATTTTAATATGTAAATTATAAAATGTTTATTGATATATTTGTAAAATTATTAAAATTTATAATAATTTTATATAGTTTTTTTTATTAGTGTTCCTAAAATAATTTTATATTTTAAAATTTTAAGAAATCCTTTTATAAAAATTGAAAATTAACTATTTTTATGGAAAATTAGCTGCTAGAAAACATTAACCCCTAAAATTTTCTATACCAACTACCTTACTTAAAAAAGCTTCTCCAAAAAAAATCCATCGAGCCGCCTGCCACCACCGTCTAGCGGGGACTGTGATGTGGATATTACCAGCGAGAGATACATTCAATGATCTGTCTGTAAATTCTAATTTATGTAAATTTCATTCATAGTTTTCGTGTATTTTTTTAATTCATATATTTACGGAGTTGTGTCGTGTGTAAAATATCTATCCAAATATATATTTGGATGTAAAATATATAATTTAATCTAAGCATGTATAGTTTAAGAAGCGTTTGATCTCACTTTCCAAGTGTTTAATTAACTCCCTTTCCTACTTCGCTCTTTCTTTTATTTTGTCAGAAAAGAAAAAACTAACCACCTTCTAAGATCGTTTTACATCTTTACATAAAAATATGATTATGTGTTTTACATGGTTACATAAGCACGCATATGAGTAAGTATAATCTTGGTTCTTTTATATATATATATATATTTTTATTGAATGTTTATACAAGTTTTAATTTTATTTATTTTTTTTCTTATTATGTCTTTATTTTTAATAAATTATTGATATGGGTCTAGTTTTAAATAGATAAATGAGTTTTGAAATTGTTGTAATGACAAACAATAATATCTTTCATTAACTTAGAGCATGTCAACTATATCTCCTATTATTTAGATCATGTCAATTATATTTCCCTATTAACTTAGATGTCATCTAGCGAGCCAACAACATTTGAGATGAGATCTTAATATTTGTTTATCAAAAAAAGTTTTATTATTTTTAGTTAATTTACAAACAAATAATAGAACATTTAATAAGAAAAAACTACATGGTTGAAGAAACAAATTTGACACTTATTTCCCCAAATAGCATGCATAGGGAACAAATTTGACACTTATTTCCCTTTAAAGCACAAATATACAATTGGGATCAAGGTTCAAGGTCACGCACGTGAAAAGGTGATCACATCAAGCACAAAGGCAGCTAGTCCGAGGGATCAACCCGACCAGGGTTGGAATTTCGATTTCTCTTTACCCATCAAATTTTTTTTTTGACATTTTGGGTCTTTATGTTTCCTTTCAAGGAACATTATGTTTAAAAATTTTCCCTTCAATTGTAATGTTTTGATAGTAAATTAACCCCTCACCAATAAAAATTTAATTAAAAAATTATCTTTCAATAACACATTCATCTTAAAATTTTCACATATTTATCATTACAATAAAAAAAAGGATGGTCAAAAAACACAAATGACTTGTTGAACCCTAAAGTTTGTTTTACTCACTTTTTGATGGGATCTATAGCTTCCAACCAGATTAACCCCTCATAAATAAAAAATTTAATTAAAAAAATACCCTTCAATCACACACTCATGTTAAAGTTTTTCACATATTTATCATTTGAAAAAAACAACATGACCAAAACACACAAATATGACCCGTTGAACACTAAAGTTTGTTTTATTCACTTTTTGATGGGATCCATGTTAAGAAATGGAAGGAACCAAAATGTATTCATAAACTTAGTAGCTCTCAAGAGCAAGTTGCACCTAGAGACTACCTCACGAAGAATGCTCTACCTTGATCATTATTCATCACGAATATATAACTTTACATGACAATAGGAGAGTTAGAACTAACACCTAGAAAGTAGGAACTAATTCCTAAACTAGGACACACACACAACTAATGAACACTCCATTAATTTCAAAAATCCCCCCTTAATGGAGAAAGGGTTCATTAGTATTCCTAACATCTCCCTAAATAATTCAAATTTAATTCTTCCAAGGGGCTTGGTAAAAATATATGTTGGATTATCGCAAGTATTACAATACTCAATATAAATTTCTTTTGACTAAACCTTCTTCTAACAAAGTGAAACTGCTTATCAATATGCTTTGTGTTTTTGTGAAACATAGGATTGTTTGCAAGTTTGATTGAGCTCTGGTTGCCACATATGATAACTGTTGCATCTTTTTGTTCTTCTCCGACATCATGGAGAAGTCTCCTCAACCAAACTACCTCACACGTTGCTGCACACATTCCTTGATACTCTGCTTCTGCTGAAGACAAGGATACAATATTCTGCTTCTTGCTGCTCCATGCAATGACCCCAAACCCAATGTTGAATGCATAAACTGTTATGGATCTTCTATCATCCATATTTTTGGCCGAGTTTGAATTTGAAAAACATGTCAATTTAACATCACAAGAATCAGCATATTTAATACCAAAGTCTAAGGTTACTTGAAGATACCTTAAGACGCCTTTCACTGCCACCTAATGATTCTCAAGAGCTTTTGACATGAATTTGCTTAATACATTGATCCGAACTTAAACAGGAACACAAGAACATATAGATATAATCATAAACACAAAGATGCAGAAGAAAAACACTTCATTTCATTAATGGAAAAATATTGAACTATGCTTACAAACAGAATGGAAATAAGATAGCTCGGGCGATGGTAGCTTATCTATGAGGAGAGATGTGGTGGCTACATGCCTCTGAACTGTGTTACAATGAGGCTCAAAGGTCTATTTATTATTGAGAAACAATGGAAAACCATAAACATCCCAAAACCTAACCCTAGGAGATGAAGTGCCAAAACTGTGGGACCCATTTGGGTAAATTGGTACATCAAATCCTCGGGGTCGTAACTTTGGCATACGATCTCTGTTTGGCTATCATAATACCTCGTTTTGAAGATATCTAAGAGAAGGTCGACAATAAATGGGAAAATTAGTTTGGGACGTTTTCAGTCTCTCAGTTTTCCCTAAAAACATTTTTTATGGCCTCAAAACGGCTCCAGAAGTTCAGGGCCCAAAAAACTACCAAAAATAGTAAACTATGCTACAATTAAGGAAACTGAAAAACTGAAAGAGACAGTGCCGAGGTCCAAGTGAAATAGGCAGGTGACCACCAATATCCACTTGGATCATACATTGACTGCAAAAGCTAAGTCAGGCCTAGTTGTAGTCAAGTAAATCAAGCTCCCAACTAGTTGTCTATACAATGTTGCATCCACCTCCTTAGAACCATCATTATTCTGAAGTTTGATATTCTTTTATAAAGGCAGTGAGGCAGCTTTGCACTGATCCGTTCTGATTTTTTTCAATAAACCTATGACATACTTCCCTTGAGTGAGAAAAGTTTGTCCAGAGTCCATCCAAACTTCCAAACCCAAACAATAGTGTAATTCTCCAAGGTCTTTCATTTCAAACACTTGCGACATCTACACTTCGATTTTTTTAATCAAATCATCAGCATTTCGAGTGATAATGAAATAATCTACATATAAATAAAACAAAACAGTTCACCCCTTTTCATCAAACACGTTATACATATTTGGGTCATTTTTACTCCTCTTATAACTATGTTGTAGGAAAAATGAATCATTTTTTCATACCACGACCTGGATGCTTATTTTAAACCATATAATGCTTTCTTTAATTTCCAAACTAAATCCTACTGCCCCTATTTGATAAACCCTTCAGGTTTTTTTAAATAAACCTCTTCTTTCAATTCTCTATTCAAAAATGAAGACTTCACATCTAGTTGGTGTAGAATCCAATGATTTTTTGTAGCTAAAACTATCATCATTCTAACAGTGTTTAGCTTAGCTACTGGAGCAAAGGTTTCCTCATAATAAATTCGTTCTCTCTGTGAGTAACCTTTAGCTACCATATTGGCTTTGTCTTTGTCTACACTACCATCTAATTTAAATTTAGGTTTACATAACCACTTCCAACCTATAGGTTTTTTCCCTTCTGACCATTCAACTAAATCCAAGGTTTTGTTTTAAGTATTGAGCCATATTCCTCTTCCATGGGTGCCCTCCATTCATCATATTGACTTGATTATTTATAATTTGAGGGTTATAAGAGCATGATCCCTATATCTTGCTAGCAATTGAGCTTTCCTACCTGATCTCCTTAGTGGCGGACTTGCCTCAAATCTATCTTGTTCATTCCTTGGTGGACTTGGCTTGCTTATTGTACTTGCATCACTTGATTCTTCCTTTTGTTGTTGTTGCTACTGCTCATGGTTGTCCCTTGTTTCATCACTTCCGTCTTCCACCAGGAAAGACATGTGCCACTCTTCGTTGCCTTTATTACAGTTTCCATCATTAACCTGATCATAGAATACTACATCTCTACTCGTAAAAACTTTGTGACTAGAGGGATTAAATAGTCTATATGCTTTAAACTATGTACAATACCCTACCAAAATGCATTTAATGGCCTTTGAATCCAGTTTCTTCCTATCCTCTTTTGCAACATGAGAAAAATACTTCGAGCCAAAAACTCTTAAATGATTAACTGCAGGCTTAAAACCTAATAAAGCTTCGAATGGAGTCTTAAAATCAAGACTTTTTGTTGGACTCCCATTCTTTAAAAACACTACAATATTTATTGCTTCTTCCCAAAAAACATTAGATAGGTTCTTACCTTTTAACATGTTCCGTGCACACTCCACAAGGGTTCTATTATTCCTCTTTGCAACCTCATTCAGTTGAGGAGTGTGGGGTACTGTAAATTGTTGAAATATCCCATGGCCCTTGCAATATTTGATGAAGCCACTCTGTTTGTATTCTCCCCCTTGATCTGAGAGAGAATTTTTATGAACTTCCCTGTCTATATTTCAACCATGCTTCTAAAACCTTTGAAGTATTCATAAGTATGACTCTTTTTTCTGATAAAATATACCTAGGTAAATCTTGTGAAATCATCAACAAATAATACAAAATAATAGGCACCTCATAATGACCTTGTTTGCATCGGCCCACATATATCAGTGTGCACAAGCTCTAATATATCTCTCTTCTTTCTATCTAATCTTGTGGGAAAATCATCCTTGTGCATATTCCCAAGAGCACATGCTTCACAATCAACATGAACATTTTTTAAAACATAGAGATCATTGACCATACCTTGTTTCTGAAGTAGCAGTAGGTCACGAAAATTGATATGATCGAATCTATGATGCCACACACTCTCTACTGTCATAATTGTTGAAGTCAAGGCTTGGTGTGGTGAGCTCTTTACATTCATCTTGTACAAACCTCCAACTCAAATGCCAGATGAAATTGGCTTCATATGATCCATCATATCTTTAATAGCACAATAAGACTTAAAAAATTCTACCTTCAGATTTTGATATGTTATCATAGAGACAAAGATCAAATTCTTTATAATTCTAGGTACATACATCACATTTTGAATACGCCTAATATTACCATCAAGTAATACCACTAGAATATTTCCATACCCCTTAATCTGGTACCCTCTCTCATCACCAAGGTAGATATTAGCACCACTGTTGGTTTCTTTAAAATTTTCAAACCAATGTCTATTACATGTCATGTGAGTGGAAACTCTTGAGTCCACGAACCAAGTTTTTGCTTCATCATTCTTCGCAGAGAAAGCATAATTAGATACAAACAATATGAGGTTCAGATTCTGATCTTCATCAAAAAAGTCCCCTACATGCTTCTTATGTCTATGTCAACCTTCATCAAGCTTCTTCTTATGGAAATTCCTAGCAATGTGACTAGATTTCTCACAGTGAAAACATTTGATCCCTGAATCATTTCTTGTTGAAGACATAACTTGAGGTGGCTTTCTCTATGGTGTACCTCCGCCTTTCTATCCTACGCTTTCTTTCCCTCTGAATGTTTTTTTCTTTGCCATTAATGCCATATATGAATTATGGGGTTTCAGAGTCATTCGCCTCTCTTCCTCTTGTATCAAGGTCCCTGTCAATTCTTTGAAATTAGGGGCTTTCTCCTTACATTCAGGCCTGTAATAAACATATTATAATCATCAGTCATACCATTCATGGTAACCTTGATGAGATCAACGTTTGATATTGTCTCCCCTATATCGACCAACATATTTCTCACCTGCTTGATTTGAGAGATGAATGCAACGACTGATTCACTCTCCTCCATTTTAATGGAGAGAATATTGCTCTTCAAGAACAATAGGTGATTTGTATTTTTTATCTCATACAACTCCTTGAGAGTTTTCTAGATCTCATTTGTTGATTTAAACTGATGTGAGGGATACTGCGATCTTTAACTGACAATTTCGAGATCACTTTCGCTTTGTTCTCCCTCTTCTCCCAATCCTGAATTGTTGCAGTTGTTCCGCCTCCTGCTACAATCGGCTTCAATTCATCTCCATTTGCAATATCCCATGCACTTTTCCCCTCAAGTAGGGTCTGCAACTTGAATTCCCAATTAGAATAATTGGAACCATCGAGCTTATTTCTCTTGTTCAAGTACGCCTCTACCATCTGATTATTCATCGTGACAAGTTGATCTATGGATCTATGAACTCGACCCACCGAGTTGGAATTATTGAGTTAAGCAATTTCAACCTCAATTTTATTAATCCACAGAAAACATAAATCCACTGCTATTGCACAGGGATGAGGTGCTTACTCCAGTAGCCTCCTTAGATGAACAACGCACCAGTCCAATCTGCAATGAGGGTGGAAAACAAAAATGCACTAGCACCCTTGAAAACAAAAAATGCAATAGCACAAAATGATGTCCATGATCTACACAATGGTGAGCCACACCAACGATCTTCTATGGGAGCCACCGATAATCCCAAACTGGATCATAATCTCCATAGTAGCCACTGGTTATGCCACGACCGTCAATCCCACAAGAAAATTTGGCCTCGAATGAAGCACTATTAGACTCAAGTAGAAACACGACAGAAATCCTCACTTTGGTCTCCGGCGAGTTCTGATAATCAAAATACACCAATCGATCTCGAGCTTCAAAGCTTTTGATCTGTCGACTCACCTTTTGTAGGGTAAATTAAATTAAGAAAAAACGTGCTTGAGAGAGAAACAGAGAAAGGCGATTGAGAGTAGAAGATATAAATGAGAATATAAACAAAAAAGATGCTAACTGTTGCTAGGAAATGATAGCTGTAAATCATGTTTTACACCTACTCCAAAATTGTTTGTTGGTGAAGATCACCAAACATTAACTTAAACTGTAAGAGTTTTCCATGGAATAAATGTCGAAGATAATCCCAACTATCAAAATTAAACTAAAAAAAAATGTGCTTCACCGTTCATCGTGTATTCTTCACACTGGTCACAATCGAGCTGCAAACTATGCAGGCAACAATCTCCACTCCCTAGTTAGAGCTACCACTTTGGCCACACTATCAGGGCCTCCACTGCGCAATCCACACAACACCCTTTCACCAAACCGTAGATTAACTTTGTCACTACATCCTCAACAATTCATGGATCTTATTTCCAATGTCGCTAAGGTCAATCCAGTGCTGCACAAATCACATATCTGCATTCACAGCCTCACTGGTTCTCTTATGATTTCATCCATAAAGAAACTCTATCAATCCTACTGCCCAGGAATGGAGCGTCCAAGTCTCCACCAACAACCCTACTCTCTCATTGCACCAAAAACCTTGATCCAAGCAGTCTCATCCACCGCTGGCCTCTGGAATATTACGACCACTCTACCACTACTTGATCGATGCTCCATGACACCGCAGATGCAGACAATTACAAGAACCTCAGAGGAAGGCTCTTCTGATTTTAAAATTGATCTCCCACCGTGGTCGCCACAGCACCAACAAACACAAACCACAACACACAACATTCATATCTTGAAGCACAACACGCAGAGCAGGTACACACAGACTTTATCGAAAGGTAACTAACCCACATTGCCCAGGCAACCAACCTCCACGAAGACCAAGAGCAATGCGGGTGTCTTCATAGTGTGGTCGTGCTGACCAGCTACGCTGAAGAGTACTCCTCTAAGGAAAGGGCGAACAACGCGGATATCCACCCTAAATATTGTGTTGATCACAACATAGAGCAACCCCGTTGTTAATAGAAATTGTGCGTTGATCCAATTTTTCCTCAGAGAAAAAATAAAAATCTCTTGTTTTATTCCACAACACTTCAGCTCCTTGCCAAACCTTCTTCGTACCAGTCACCAGAGGTCACAATACTAACACTTAGGCACTCTCACAATCACCAAAAACTCACCAGCTTTGATACCATGTTGAGAAATGAAAGAAACCAAAATATACTCATAAACTTAGCAGCTCTCAGGAACACATTGCACCTGGAGACTGCCTCATGGAGAATGCTCTGCCTTGATCATTATTCATCATGAATATATAAGTTTACATGACAATAGGAGAGTTATAACTAACACCTAGAAAGTAGGAACTAATTCCTATACTAGGACACGCGCACAACTAATGAACACACACACACAACTAATGAACAAACTCTCTCCAATAAAACAATTGCTCCATTAATTTCAACAATCCATGGCTTCCAAACCATCCATATTTCATTTATAAGTTGTTCAAAACATAAAATACAAAAATTATGTACAAATGAGGAAGTGTATTCCACTCACATCTAACCTACCATTATTACAATCAATTTTCTCTTATTTCAATGTTTTCAATTTGGGTTTTGATTATTTTTTTCTACCAATGTGAATAGAAAAGTTTTCCAAGAAGAAATTTCTATGTCAAGGACTGTGGAGTTGAATTGAGGCTATCTTCTAAGTTCCCTATCCTCTCCACCATCATAATCACATGAAATTAATGTGGGGTCTGGGTTTGTAGTAAAATCAACACAATGTATTAAAAGTTTTTTAATATTTCATAAAGTTTTCATAGGTGAGTGTTGGTTCTTAACTTATCCTAAATAGAAGAAAGAGTTAAACCTGTATAAATACAATAAAAACAATTACTACATCAACACATGCATAACTAACTTAGCTATAATCCACCTTATTTATTTTCCTACTCATTAGTGAGACAATATATGGGTAGCGTACCTCTTTCACATGGTAATTTTTAATTTCTAGGGCCTTAGCAGGTGGTCAATCATAAATAATCAAATACCATTTTTAAGCATACAATATATGGGTAGTATACATCTTTCACAGGTGATTTTTAATTTCTATGGCCTTAGCAGGTGGTTAGTCATAAATAATCAAATACCATTTCTAAGCACATTTTCTTTGCTATTAGTTCACAACCATCCTCAAAAATTTAAAATATTTTTGATAGGCGTCATATCTTAGATATGTTTACTTTAGAGATGGTGGTGTGTTTAGAGGAATTTTGCAGGCATTTTAAATTGTAGGAATTTTGGCTTTGTTGCCAAGTGAATGATTACCAAGGTGTACTAGTATATCTTCCCATTAAGATAGTGGAATAGACTTTGCTGATGTAGAATTTGGAGCTGCAAAAGCCACATACATTATTCCAGTTTCTGTCAAAAATATAAATATAATGTTGATTTTGTAGAATTGAAAAAATAAATGAAAATTTTGATAGTTGTTAATATTTCTCTTGAAAATTTCTTACTCTTCAACATAGAATTTTAAACTAATGGCAACTCTTTGGCTCCTTTAAAATGACCTCACAAAGCTTTAGGCTTAATAATGCTCTAAAATATGATTATAATTATAAATTATTATTATAAATGTTAATTAAAAAAAAATCTTGGCTTAGCTATGTTGGTTAATAGTGATGAGAAAATTGTAGGGAAAAGGATTTTTTAGAAAAACAAAGAATTAAAATGAACTTATAAAATTAAGTTGTAGTAGTTTGGGTAAGAGGAATATGATTTTCCATAGCTCAAAACTTAAAATAGGTCCTTGCAATACTAAATTAATAATAACAAATAAGAAACACATTTTATAGTGATAAACATATTCTTAATGGTAAGATACTTTACTATATTTAAAACATTTACACTAGCAAACATATTTTCTTAATGGTAAGATAGTTAAATATATTTAAATCTTACATGAATTAAGGGCAACAAAGGCTACATTTCAATCAAAACCATAAGTGCCAGGAAACATCCTCTTCTTAATATAATATTTGTTGAAGTTGTAGGAAGCATGGAGCTACACATTATCAAGGTCAAAACACACTCCACCCTATTGTATTACAATACAATCTATGCCTTCAAATCCATAAGGGCAGTCCAGTGCCACCGACAACATGTTCTCATCAACATTGTTCTTAGTCACACATCAGGTGGTTCTTACTCATGGTTGTAGGAAGAGTTGTGTGGATCAATCATTTCCCAAGAAAAAAATTGCTTCCTCCACTGCCAAGCTCATAGTGTTTCATCTGCTACCATATAACTTTTGCTTCCCAAAACTATTAAACTAACATAAAAATATCATTAAAATATCAAATAAACAAAACAAAAAACCAAACATAAAAATGTATATTACTGAAATCAATCAAAACTTTCAAAACCATCTAGATAAGTTATGTAATAAATATAAAATAAGATAACCATATACCAATCCCATATTTTTTCCAATGAAAAACAAGATGAAAGATGTATACATATCTGAGCCAGGGACAAGCCACAAAATAGTAGAAAGGTGAGACCACTGAGAGAAACGACCATTACTCTCTTTGCCACACTCCAGTGGCTACCTAACACTCAACGCTCCCTTTGCAACAAGGACTCCTTTCCAATTTAATGTATTAAAATATATAAAATAAAAAACTGTGTAATA
Organism: Pinus taeda; assembly: GCA_000404065.3. Classification (NCBI taxonomy): domain Eukaryota; kingdom Viridiplantae; phylum Streptophyta; class Pinopsida; order Pinales; family Pinaceae; genus Pinus; species Pinus taeda. The sequence continues at coordinate 17,590 of APFE031748606.1, forward strand.
GAAACTGTGGGACACCCTTTCTTGTAATAAAAGACAAATGATATTGAAAAATGAACCATAGAAATTGAGTCACCCATATGAAATGTGTCCGTGCCTTTCAATGGTTTAAAATAAAATAGTAATAACGTTTTCCCACAAAAATACGTTCTATAAATTTCAAAACTCATCACAAAAAACGTTCATTTAAAAGTTTTAAACATAAAATACTTTCAAATTTGCTTATGATGAGCAATGCTCGACAAATACCAACCGACCCCGTGGCCCCCCACATGATATGTTTAAACCATCATTTAATCATTTAGGCTAGTCATTGAAGATTCTTTAAACTACCATTTAATGATTTAAGCTAATCACTTAGATTAATATGCGTGCTTAGATTTATGTATTTGGATTTCTTTTATTAAGCAACTTCGCTACCTTCGATGCTTAGAACATGATGTCTAAATTATTCAACCATCCAAGTTATTCCATTAAGTCGAAATATTTATTGTTTCTATTTATGTATTTTGATTCAAAACTTTGAAAATTCTAAATTATTTAACCATCCAAGTTACTTCATTAAGTTGAAATATATATTGTTTTTATTTATGTATGTTAATTAAAAACTTTGATAATTTTGTAAGGTTACTAACTTGGATGTTTCTTCATATTCCTATGAATTTTTCATTTAATTTATTAACTTGAATGGGCGTGGTGGCACGAATCTAATTTAATTTGAGAAAAAAAATGAATTACATATCTTATTGTAAAATTGACCATTTTGCTAAATAAAATTTGTTTATATATTAGTTTCCTCATCTAATTAGAATATGAACTTATTAGAATTGGAATAATCTCAAATCTTTAGGAAATTGGTTGGTGGGAAGCCATGTGGCATGAACCTAATTTTTTTTTATTTATTAAAAGTCAATGCAACCTAACAAACTCAACACACTACAGTTTTTGACAAGAATTCAGATGAAGCATACGCTGAGCATATTCCCTTGAGAATCAATCTAGGTCGTTAATTAAAAACAAATGAAAAGAAAGTCAACAAATCCTCATCCACCTTAAGTTGAAATAGAAAACCTTAAAAAATGAAAAGATCATAATTATACAAAAAGTTCTTGAGTTTAGTTACTCAATGAAGAGATCCAAGGTATTCAAGTTTTTCTTTAGTTTAATTACTCAACTATAACATATTGATTGCCAATATTCAAGTCAATAAAAAAGATTCAAGTTGTTCTTTAGTTTAGTTACTCAACTATAACATATTGATTTCCCTAATGAGAAGCATGCTTGATTCTCTCTTGTTAGTTTTCTTGAGTAAGCGAGTCTGAATGAGAACATTAACACAATTGATCGACTAGAGTAAAATCATCACTTTGTGTCGTTTGCTCATGTAGGTATAAGATCAATTATTTAAGGAGACAAGGGTGTCCTTGAATCCATAGAAGTCTTAACTTTTACATTTTGGAAATCTATTTATACACATTATTTCAAAGCACAATTATTTTTTTATTTCAAAGCACATAATTATTTGGGCCCACATTAGGTAAAGGAATTCAAGACTTTAACCTTAAAATGAACCCATGGTAAAGTCATTTTCTACATGCATTCAAATATTATTGCAAATTCCTTTTCTATATGCATTCAAATGTTATTTTAAAATTGATTTTAAAAGTTATATATGTAATAAATTTCATGGAAATGCTATTGGAAAAGAGCAATTATGATAATGTAATGTTTATTTATTAGTCCCTATCGTCTGGCATGGAACTCTAGTAATCGAAATGTTTTCGCAGCATTAGGTCACGTGAGAATAGGCTAAAGTTTTTAACCCCTACACCACACGACCATATTGCAACCTATCAATTTTTGTATTTCTGTCTAAGGACCAATAAAATTATTTTTTGTCTTATTTGGCCTCTTCCTGAGGCGAAGGCTATCAGCATGTACAATATTGGATCTTTCATTTGTATGTCGTAACTGCTAACTAATGCTAAACTAATGCTAGTATTAGTTAGTAAGTATTAAAGTTATGCCATTATGTGGAAGACTAAATATAGAACTAGTATAAGAAGGCAGATGGTTGTGTGCATGAGTGTCTACAGAACAGGAATACTAAGTAACCAACTGGTAGAAGTAGCTATTATAGTTTCATCTCGAAGCATGATGTGAGGAATGGAATTAGAGTAGAAGAGGTTCTGGAAGAAATACCTACTGAGAACGATAGGCTAAAGAGGTGAAAGGATCCTGGCATTTACGGGGCTTTCATCTTGAGTTGAGAGGAAAAAGGCTAATATTCAATCCTTACATCTGTTGTCTTTGTTGGAATGGGCGGGCGGGTACCCCTTACACGGATTGAGCAGACTTTGAATTGATGGCACCCTGTTATCATGGAGAAACTACTTCCATAAATGGCCATGTTCGAATGGTGACCCTAATCCTTCCTCTTTTCCATTAGTGATGTGGGCTTTCATTTGTCTGTCCATTGGACCGCCACCCCTCTCGAAGGTATACCTAAGGTGCCTTACTGCGATCAACTATAAGAATCAATCCCTCGCCTCTCCACCCAACCATTTTCTCTCATCCAAGCCTTACTTGATTCATTGGCTAGCCAACAGTAATTTTCTAATCAACCAGTACTGAAGCCCCTCGTGAAGTCACAAAGTTGAGAGGTTACAAGTTAAAGGTTATGGATAGTCCAAGTTAGGCTTATCCTGGCTATTAGTCTTCTTGGAATGATGGGATTTGTCTATGAGCAAGGATTGTTTAAGGTAATTACCTTTAGCTATTCCTCTTTGATTAACTTTTATATTGAGTGATTGAGACCTAGGAAGCCATATATTCTCTCAAGCCCTATACTTAAGAGGTGTCATGTGAGAATAACTATATAAGCAACTATGTGGTAACTGATTCATTTCTCACAACCCTAAATCAAGACAAATAAAGATAATGTTACCTCGAGTGAGAGAATCTAGGATCGAGGTCAAGTGTCAAGGGTGCCTTTTTATATTTTAACTCTTAGGTTCCTTCAATCATAGGGTTCTTGAAATGCCAATAGAGATTAGCCCTAGTATAATTTCCAAGTAGAAAGAGTATCCAAGATGAGTAACTGGGGATCCAAGCCCACGAGCAAAGTCAAGTATCTCATCTGATTGTATCTAGTTGATTATACAATCCAAGTATAAATGATCCTTATGCTTGTATGGGAACAAAAAGTTTCACAATATCATTCTTCTGGTGGAGAACACGGGGGCATAAAGAAATCAAACGATGGAAAGTTCTTCATTAATTCAAGTGAAATAAAGTCAAGAGTAAAAGTTATCAGGCATAGAGCAAGCAAGGTGTTGAACCTAAAAGCCAATGAATCCATCATGAGTCTATTTATGATTCTTTATCAGAATTATTGCAATAAAATACCTGATAAGGTATAATTTATTTTGAAGTTAGCTAGGTGAATTCGTCAGTTGCTTTTCAGTCTGGCATAATTTCCTGTCAAATTGCAGTTTTGCATCATTTCCTGTCATATTGCAGCTTTGCAGATATGGTACAAATGCAGGTCTCTTATCACTGACTTCAGTTATTTCCTTCCTTCTTTTGAATGCCCACTTCAATCATTTTTTTTTTACCTTTTGCATAGAATATTTTGAGTTTTTCATTATTACTGTAAACATATTGTAGCTATCGAGTACAATAAAGACCAAACTTAGAAAATTAAAGTTGGGATATATTTCAGTATTCAACGATATGAAAATGGATTTGATATACAATAAACTTATGCATTTTCCAAAGTATGAAGATTTTTTTTCAATTGCAATGCGTCATTTTATTTTGCTAAAGAAAACTATGTTAGTCATGCAATATCAAGTTCCTACTTTGTATCATAATTGTCTTGTTTAGTAATATAATAATTGGTTCTATGTTCAAAAATTAAAGTTGGGATATATTTCAGTATTCAACGATATGAAAATGGATTTGATATACAATAAACTTATGCATTTTCCAAAGTATGAAGATTTTTTTTCAATTGCAATGCGTCATTTTATTTTGCTAAAGAAAACTATGTTAGTCATGCAATATCAAGTTCCTACTTTGTATCATAATTGTCTTGTTTAGTAATATAATAATTGGTTCTATGTTCAAAAAGTAGTCCATTCTTGTTTTCAAATTTCATCTCTTATTTAATCCACATTGGCAATAGTTGTTGGACAGGGTTCCTTTATGAAGTATAAAATGAATCAAAAGATTTGTTGATATTGAAACTGGATTTGGGATGCATGTTCTCAATACTGTGCATATCATAAATATTCTCTTCAAAAAAAATTTAATCTTTCAACTATTAAACCTTCAATAGTTTTTATGTAGTTATTTATATCTCATAAACCTTCAATCCTCTTTATATAGTTATTTATCTCCATTTGGAATAACAACGATTGTAGCACTTGAGAAAACATAGTTGGGGTTGCCTAGTGAGCTTAGCAATGTGTTTAGCTCTCGAAATGGTTACCATTTTCAATGAGCCACCCCTCATAAAGGATGATTTCATCTAATTCTTCAAGATTTTGGAGATCATGGTGATCCAATATTGGAAATAAGAAACAATTTGAGAAATGTGGGCAGCTTATGATGACATTTTATCAAATGCAGTGAGATATGAATATTGTGAACCTTTAACTTCACCCGCCTTTTATCAGGCACATGTGGGCATAGGAATACCTATCATTACTATACATCCTAAATCCATTTGATCAATTTTGATTGATCTTTTTATGATATTTGACCCATTCAAACTTGGTTGTTACAAATGCACCAATATAAAATTTTAAACCAATCAATGATTCCAAGTATTTATGTCCACCAATGATGTTTTACCTTGTTGATGGTATCTTGGTACATGTTGTAGGTGTACTTTCACAAAAGCATTGAAGTTATGTCCACCTACCCTCTGCAAAATAGAACAAGTTTTATCAATCAATTACATGGGAGTATATCTTCCTGAAATAAGGTTCTTGATAACCCAATCCACAGTGATGAAATAATGTTGAAGGGGTGTGGGTCAACTACTTTCCCACTCAAGGAAGGGACTTCCTATCCCACAACCCCCTCGTTTACTTTTATAGTCGTAATATTGAATGTCTTTTTCTATATCCATTTGATATTATTATAAAAAATGATTTAAAATTTATATATGTAATAATTTCGAAATGCACCGATGATGTTTTATTTGGTTTATGGTATCCTGGTACATAATGTAGGTGTAATTTCACATAAGCAATGAAGTCATGTCCACCTCCCCTCTGCAAAATATAACAATTTTTATCAATCAATTACATGGGAGTATATATGCCTGAAATAAGTTTCTCAATAACCCAATCCATAGTGTTGAGAAAAAGTTGAAGGGCAGCAGGTCAACTATTTGCCCACTCAAGGTAGGGACTTGCTACCCTACAAGCCCCTTGTTTACTACAAGGCATGGACTTGCTGCCCCACAACCCCCTTGTTTACTTTCATAGTCGTAATATTAATTGTCAAGACTTGCTGCCCCAGAGCCCCCTTGTTTACTACCAGGTAGGCACTTGCTACCCCACAACCCACTTGCTTACTTTTATAGTCGTAATATTGATGGTCCTTTTTTATATGCATTTGATATTATTATAAAATTTTATTTTATTTTAAAGTTATATATGTAATAAATTCGAAATTTGTAGAATTATTTACATACTTTGTAATTTTTTTCTTAATATTGGTTTTTTGTAATATTATTATTTTTTATTTATTTTTTTCAAAAAATTAACTCTTTTATTCTAGTTTGCAATATATTAATTCAAAATTGTAGTAATTGAAATTGTAATGGTTGAACACGAAGTCGTAATGGTTGAAGACATGAAAGGACATGAATTATGAAGTGCTAAATAGAATTGTTACATTCAATATAATTTCTAATTTCTATACTTTGAATAGAATTGTTACATTTTATAAGGATTTATTTACTCCAATTTCAAGCTGATCTTTATTGATAGTTTTTATTGATTTTTTTCGTAGGATTTTTGTTTTATAGATACTATAAAAATGAAATTTATGTTTACTTAACCTTCACATAAACATGCTATGATATGTATAGTGTTACTTACATTGATTGAAACTGAATATATGGTAGCATTAACAAAATTTTCTAAATATATAGTTCACTTGGTTGTATTTTTCTTTTTCGATATAGCTTCTTATTCAATGCTTCCAAACAAGGTGTTTAGTTTGTCGTCACCTTGCTTGTGCTTCTGTATACAAAATATTGCATTTTACTTAATACTTTTAACAAAACTATCTAAAACATTTGCAATAACTTATACTTCACTTATCAATGGTTGTTTTCTTGGGATGTATATTCTTATTCAATAAATCATAATGGTTGTTTGTTTGGATGCATTTTTTTATTAGGTGTTTATTCCCACTATTTCCAAATTGTGGTTGCTTTAAATGTATAAAGAATATTGATATAATGTGTTTTATATCAATATTGTTTTTTTCATTTTTTATGATCACCCTTGTGATTTGAATGGTAATAAGGCACCCTCATATATGATATTTTGATTTCAATGCGAAAGCATTCACCATTTTCCACATATTGGTTGATAACTTTTTAACATAATTATTGTTCTAATTTATGATATTAATTGAATTTGTATTGGTGTTTTTTCTTTATGTTCTAGATTTTAAGCTTTAATAATTCTCCCAATCAATTAATTGTTAATCAATAATTCTTTGCTTTAATGATTCTCTTAATCAAGTAATTGTTAATCAATAATTCTTTGTTAACAATTTGATTTAACGTTTTCTATTGTCTTTTTTTTTAATCCTTTATGTTTTGGATTTATGTAAACAAATTTTGATATGCTAGGTTTAGGCATGAACATTATTCTTCATTTTTTTGACTTGTCCTATTTATTTTTTTGACTTGTAGATCATTATAGGATTAGCTTTATAGTTTCTTGATTTAAGTTATATGTTGAAACTTTCTTTCTGCTACGTGTGAGATTTTTTTTTACTGATTTGATGAGCCATAGTTCACACATCTTTATTTCGTAACCATAGTTTGATGATTTTGAGTGCTTTTATTTGGTGCTTTTGCATTTGCATAAATAATTGATTTAATTCGTGAATTATTTTGTGAATTGGTTTCTTGTGAGTAATTTTTTTTGTATATAGAGAGATTATTGAGAGAGATTGTGAGGTTTTATTTGTCACTAGGGAAAAGAAAACAACTTTGTACTTTTCCTTTAGCTAGTTTACATTGAATTGAAAAACCAATCCCTCCCTTTTGTTATATTTTTTTCAATATGTGGGCAAGCCATATTCTATTTATGAGATTTGGGTGGTTCTTGCCTAGTTCTTCTATCCCTATTGTCATGATCTCTAGCTGAGGGAAAAAATCTTCAGGGAATCTTCTACGGGCATCTACATCTATTCCTATTCAATTTAGGGGTAGTAATGTTTTTGGAGGGATGTACAATTCTTGGGTTACTTTTGCTTTAGGAGAAATGCCCTTTTTTTGATGTTTGAATACCTTTGAATGGGATAACTTATTTGGGGGCATCATTCCCACTAGTCCCACTTTACCTACAAGTATTTCCACTTGCAAAGGTATTTTCACACTAGGAGATCATCCTTCTAGTGTTAGATATAATTCCCTTAGAAACCATTATTTTAGGAGCTCCTTTGTCCTTGGGGGAAGTCTAGGAGTCTGGAAATTTGGGCCAAACAATCTCTATGGCTACTATCCTCCTTTTGAAAACTATGGTATGCGGGGACCGCAAGGTTTTTCTGGGGATCCATATTTACCTCCATACCCACTTAACTAACATTACTTTTCTAGCATCACTTGATTTTCCAAATATGTATAAAATCACTAATTGCCCAATATGTCATGACCCTTGGTGGCCTCCCATTCCCATCAAATTACCTTTTGATATACTTTCATTCGATGAAAATATGGGAGAGAACTTGACCACCCATATAACCACATACCATTTATGGTGCTCCTCGAACTCTTTTATGGATGATAATATCAAGTTACATCTCTTTTAACAAACCCTAACTAGGGATTCCACTAAATGGTACATCAAACTCAATAAGGCATCATTCCATTATTGTGAACGAAAATTCGTGAACCACTTCCAATTACCTTCGTGGAAAGAGATTGAAATTTATCTCCTATCTACCTTCAAGCAGAATACCTCTACCCACATATATGGCCATATTCATTGGGAGAGGTGATGTAAATGATTGACTAGGACTAAGATTCCTGACTAATTTCTCAAATATTGGTTCACCTAATCCTTTCCACCCAAAATTTCCAAGGATGTCACCATAGCTAAGGCAGCTACCAAGAAGCAACCCATGTTATGTGCCTAGCACATGGACTTGATTTATTCTTAGTCAAGTACCTTGTATAATATCATTCTCAATTCTCCTTGACCATTCGTTCATTCACAACAACCTAAACCATATGTAGGTTTTAACCCTGTATAGAAATTACCTGAATATGAATTCTAAAAACAGAAAATAAAAAATGGTGAGAGAATAAAACATAAAATAGATATACACAGAGATTTTCCCGTGGATCCCAAAACCGGGACTACCATATTGATTTTTCATTATATTCCTTTCAATGTTACAATACATATATCTACATGCTAAAGCATCCATAAACGCTAATCCATTAACCTTGGATTAGAACATAACCGTAGTTCCCTTGACCAGATCTACAAAATACCATGGATAGAAAACCATCGTTCCCAAAACCATGTGTCAAAACCATGGAAAAAACCATGGGTAGGTTCACCTACCTACTACAAGTTCCAAAAAAAAAGTCCCCAAGGCGCTGCCTTGGACCCTGTAAAGGGGGGCTACTACCCCCCCTGTGATCCCCCTGTTGTTTCTGACGCAATGAATAGGGGGGCTATCGCCCACCGCACGTGGGGCTAGTCGTGGAAAGAATATAACACACACCCAACATTCTCCCACTTGTTGATTTCTTTCCATTGGGGGCCACATGAGAGCCTATTGATTCGTACAACCCTGCAACACCCATTCTTTCTCTACACCAAGAAAAATTCTCAGTGCTCACAGACTTGGTTAATGCATCTGCAACATTCTTCAAAGTGTCCACCTTTACCAGCAACACCTTTTTGTCGTCAATCATATCCCTCACAAAGTGATATTGAACATCAATGTGATTTGTCTTTAAATGATAAGCAGGGTTCTTTGCTAAGAAAATTTCATTTTGGATGTCATAGTTTATCTTTATAGCTCATTGTAACAACCACATACTTGAGCACAATATCTGCAACCAAATTTCTTCCTTGCTTGCATGAGTGGCTGCCATGTATTCAGCCTCTACAGTTGAAAGTACCACTACAAACTGTCTCTCTCTCATCCAACTGACTACACTTCCAAACAAGTTAAATACATACCCACTTGTAGATCTTCTCTGATCTAGACCTTCAACCCAGTCTGCATCAAAAAATCCACGGATGTCCAAAACTCTATCCAATCCTCGTGTTCCTTGGTAGCACAAACCATAATCACTAGTTCCACACAAATACTTGAAAACCTGCTTCACTGCTATCCAATGCTCCTTCCCTAGTTTTGACATAAACCTACTCAATAATCCCACTGCATGTGCAATGTTTGGTCTAGTGCAGACCATTGCATACATCAATCTACCAACTGCACTTACATATGGAACATGGGACATGTCCTCTTCCTCTTCTTGTGTCTTGGGACATTGTTCAACAGATAAATTTACATCAACAGGAATAGGAACCTTCATTGGTTTACTATCATGCATTTTAAACCTCTGCTATATTTTCTCAACATACTTCATATGGTTTAACCAAAGCTTCCTTTTTGCCTGGTCTTGTTTAATTTCCATGCCCAAAATATAGTTTGCAACACTAATATCTTTCATGTTGAATTGGGAGGACAATTGGGTCTTCAGATCCTAGATAATTTTTTTTTTTAATTTCCAATCAACAACATATCATCCACATACAAGACCAAATAAATAACATGGTCACCAATTAATCTAAAATACACACAGTGATCTTCTTTGCTCCTAGTGGATCCAAGTCCCCATATATATGTATCAAATTTCTGATACCACATCCTTGGTGACTGTTTTAACCCATACAGAGACGATTTTAACCTGCATACTAGTTCTTTCTTACCCTTCACCGCAAAACCTTAAGATTGCTTCATGTAGATATCTTCTTCCAGATCTTCACATCCATCTATTCTACCTAAAAATAAAAAGCAACAACAATAGATAAATGTAATCTAATAGAATCTACCTTGGCAACAGGAGAAAAAAAGTCACCAAAATCAATTCCTGACACCTGGGAATAACCTTTTGCTACCAACCGATCTTTGTATTTATCCACCTTGCCTTCTGCATTCATATTCTTCTTAAACATCCATTTGGTGCCAATGGGTTTCCTTCCAGCTGAAAAATCCACCAGATCCCAAGCCTCATTTTTGAGCAAAGATGCCATTTCATCAACCATGGCCTCTTTCCAGATTTTTCCATCCTCTGAAAACTACTTCCCTAACAGTTTTGGGATCATCATCAGTAATAGATAAAGAAAAATTTAAATAGAAAGAAGTTGGACTATACCTTTTTGGCTACCTTCCTTCTCGAATTGATCTTCTCATAGTTGGAGTTTGTCGCTCTTCATCTTCTGATTCTTCTTCTGTTGTAGAGTCAAATTCCTCCTCCTTTAGCTCAAACTCTATATTCTCAGGTTCCTTTTAGAGGACTTCATGTTTAATAACATCTTTCACCTCTCTAAACACCACATCGCAGTTGTACACAACCTTCCTTGTTTCTGGGTTCCAAATATTATAACCTTTTAAACCATCCTTATATCCAATAAAGATGCACCTTTCATATTTACTATCCAACTTGATTCTTTTCTCCTTTGGAACATGTACATATGCATCACATCCAAATACCCTCAGAGCTAAGAGAGAGGGTTTCTTACCAGTCCATACCTCTTCTGGAGTCTTATCCTTCAACGCTGATGAAGGTGATCTGTTGACTAGGTAGCATGTAGTCTCCTTTGCCTCTGTCTAGAATTCATGCCCTAACTTGGCACCACTGAACATGCTTCTTGTCTTTTCCATCAATGTCCTATTCATTCTTTCTGAAACTCCATTTTGTTGAGGTGTGTATGGAGTAGTCTTTTGGCATGCTATACCACACTTATTACAAAACTCTTCAAGTTATTTCTTGTAAAATTCTCCATCATTATACATCCTCAACACCTTTATCTTCTTCTCTGTTGGTTTTCCACCATAGCCTTAAATTCTTTAAACCTGTCAAGGACCTCAGATTTCTTCTGAGGAAATATATCCATTTATTCATTTAGAAGCCATCTATAAATGACACATAGTACACAAACTTACCCAGTGATGGAACTAACACAGGTCTAAACACATCACTGTGCACAATCTCTAATATTCATTTCACTCTCTTAGCACCAGATGGGAAACTCACCCAATTTTGCTTCCCATATACACAATTTTCACATAAATAAAAATCCAGTGAGAAATTAGACATACCTTCTTCCATACCATTACCATGAAGTATTCGAAGGCCCTTCTCTCCAATATATCCAAGCCTTTGATGTCATAGCATGGTTTTTTCTCCAGAGACCACTAGATTTTCTGCTCCACTTTCAGGAACCACAAAACTATTGCACCCATCAATAACAGTGCTACCCTGAAGCTTGTACAGAGTTCCAATCCAAACTCGCCGCATCAATATCAGTTCTACCCGAACAATCTTGTAGGTATCTTTCTCGAATATTTTTTTTACATCTGCGTCATCCATCTTGCTTACAGAAATCATATTTCTGGCCAATGCAGGAATATGCAGAACACTGGGAAATGTTTTAATCCTTCCACCTTGCAACTTCAACTTGACTTTTCCGTGACTGGTGATTCTAGTCTTCCTATCATCCCCTAAGAAGAAATTACCACCATCATATTTATCATACTCGAAGAACCACTCCTTGTGGGGAGTGAAGTGAAAGGATGCACCTCAGTCAATCAACCAGACCTCATGATCTACATGTGTACTTGAAGAAGAAGTCAAGTACACATCCCCACCTTCATCTGAGGTGGTTTTCGCCTTTGCAAAATGAGAATCACCAGATCCCTTTCCTTTCTCAGAAGCTTTAGATATATAGTCCTTTTTGAAGTGTCCATCCTTTCTGTATTTCCAGCACACCTTTATAGGTTTTCCTGGAGATTTAGGTCTCCCACTCGAGGATTAATTAATTTATTTTTCTAGGACCGTCCTCATACAGACAAGGCATCACCATTCTATTCCTCTATATTTTTCCATCTCATGTCCTACAAGAGCGAGGATGAGACTATTTCATCAAACTGCAAGGAAGTCGCATTGCTACCTATTGCAACAACCAGACCATCCCACGAATCTGGTAGAGAACACAACAAACTAACGCACTTATCTTCATTTGAAATTTTTATATCAACAGATAACAACTAACTTACCACATTATTAAAGGCATTTAGATGCTCTATCACCAAGTCTCCATCCTTCATCCTCAGGTTGTATAGTATTTTTCGTAGGAACAATTTATTCACCAAAGACTTAGATTGGTACAAAGTCCCTAACTTGTCCCACAAATCCTTCGCCGAAGCTTCCCCTAATACATTCAATAATACTAAATCTTAGATACACAATCATATTGTGCTCCATTAGGGGAGTTTTGAGGTCTAAAATGGGCCTCCTAAGGAAATTATAAAATAATAGTGGAAATAATAAAATAGTATTAGATTACATCATCAAATTTTAGAGGGAAAAAAGAAAAAAATCAACTCAAATTTTCAACTTATCCCCCAATGGGTTTACTCAAATTTCGAGTGAAAACACTCATTGGATGCAAAATTTGATTCCTCATCCGAGTACCCATGTTGCATACTTTCGATGGACCCTGCTACACGAAAAATGAGAAATACATGAAAAATGTGATTGCAATCATGCTTTTTCATATATTTCTCTTTTTTCAAGTAGCAGGGTGCATCAAAAGTATGCAACATGGGTATTCATTGGATGATGAATTAAATTTTGCATCCAATGAGTACTCTCGTTCAAAATTTGAGTAAAACCTTAGGGAGATAAGTTGAAAATACAAGTTTAAAAACTAGTTTTATTATTTTATTATTTTTTAATATTTTTACTTTTTTACTCCAAAAATGTTGAATCATCCCCCATGGTTGACATCATCATATTTAATCCTATTGGTTCTTATAAAGTTTATTTTGGTTGTACATTTTTCTTAGGAAGCCCATTTTAGACCTCAAAATTCCCCTAATGTTTGCCTTTCGATCCAACTTTGAATGCATGAAGTTGTGAGTAAAGTTGTTCTTTTAGGAAATCCTAGTTGTTTCTTGTGTTTTCATGCATTTACCTTTCAATAAGACTTGACAGATTAGGTTTCATAAACACTACTCTTTGCACATATAGTGTGGAGAACCCTGAAATAACTAGACGAGTTCCAAGTTGACAATTTAATGTTTAAAGGTATGTTGGTATTTTTAAAGAAGAACTAAGTAACCCAACATTTTGGCGTCGTTGTCGGGGAGGTTGTCAAAGAAGTGTTAGTTGTATCCCTGTAAGTTTGGGTATTGAAGATGGAAGGTAAGTACTTGCGCATGCACCAAGTAGAAAGCTTGTGTCAGTGCCTACCCTTAGTTGATACTTTTAGAATTGTTTAGTGTGCATGACTAGGAAAAAGCATAGGACCGTAAATCAAGAAGTTATAGATTCAAAACCTATTTCAAAAACCACCAAAACTCAAGGTCACTCTGGCCTTGGAAGAAATACCTTTATAGACAAAATCATTCACCATTCAGAGTCTCAATCATCAGTAGGTCCCCAAACAACATCTGGGGAGGGTTCTATTGTTGCCTCTCAAGCGGCAGGATCATCATCTGCAGCTCACGTTGAGATGCATGATAATACTGTGAGGTCTTAGTAGAGTTTCCAAAATACATTTATTAATAATCCTAGTCTTCCAGTAAAAGAGGGGAATTCTTGTAACCTAAGAGAGGGAGGTGGTGAAACAAGTGAGCCACAGCTACAATCCTCTGAATTTCCAGCAACACCTGTTGCAAAGGGAGAATATAAAATTCCTGATCTGAATAGCATTGTAAGCCCTACACAGAACCAAGAACTTAACCATCACATTGTTCTTCAGATAATATCCCCTGACCATGAGAACCTTGAGTATTACTAGCATATCTTTTACCAAATGGAAAATGCAGCACCAGAAGCCCAAAATTTGGCCATATAATACCTTATTATTGACCCAGAGGCAAATGCACCAACGAAAGCCATCCCAATATAGAATTTTCCAAATTTTCATGAAACGGATTATGAGGATCCTGATGCGTTTATGTTTGAATTTGATGTCTTATGTCGAGGTTATGACTATGCCATTGATCCTCAAAAACTCAAACTGCTTCCACTTTAAAGGGGCTTTATGTTGGTTTATGACATTAGGGGGAGGTACCATAATTTCATGGGATCGAATGAAAAATACCTTCCTCACTAAATACCAGGACTATTTTCGGTCTAGGGATCTGAAAGAAGAAAGATTTAAAATGATGTCCAAAGAAGATGAGACTTTAGAGGAATATGTCTAAAGATTCCAATATAACATGCAAAGATCACCTTACACCACTTTACCTAGAGAAATACTGAAAATTGCTTTGATTAGAGGAAAGAAAGATGAATGGATAGAAACACTTAATTTAATGGGACAAGGTGATATTTCTAAGAAAGAATATGATGAGGAGCATACCCTCTCAACAGAACAAGCAAGACTGTAGGAGGAGGAGTGACTCACACAGAAATTGGTAATCTCCTAGAAAACTTTAAAACTGATATTTTGAGTATGTTAACTACAGAGATCGATGTCTTGCAAGTGAAACAAAAACAGGAAGAAGCAAAACATGCTTTAGCCATTTTTTTCCCTCGCTGTCGAAAGAAGCATAGATGCAAAGAGTTCCCACTGGACATAGTCGAAATATGTGCCATATGTTCCAAATATCACTCCACATAATGTTGCCCCTCACTCCTAAAACTAAAAGTTGTGTTCACGAAAGCGGAGGAAGATCCTGAGCTAATATACCTTATGGCGCAACGATGATAGTGACAGACTTTCCCTCTAGGTATGATCCAAGATCCTTCTTTGTTGTATTCTAGACAGTATACCCACCAACAAATTCCTAGATCACAAGTGGAAGCAACCTTTTAATACTACATGGAAATCCCAATCATACTCTACACCTCCATGGGAAAATCAGTTGATTGTTGGGCCCTTGTGGCCTATTCAACAATATTCTACACCCCCATGGAAAAATTATTCAAATAAATTATACCCATCCCAATGGGAAAACTCCTCCACACAAGTACCAATGTGGTCTCAAAATTAGTAATGCTTTATGACACCATTCAATCTATCTGTTGAGCCATTGCCTCAGTCACAAGCACCATTACAGACTCCTCTCCAACTAACCCCAAATGTTCCACCTCCATTGCATCCTCAACTACCTGCTCAGCCAAATCCTAATCCTAACAATAGACCCATCTAGTATTTGGAAATTGTCAAAAATCCCCAGTATGAATCGATCTCCTTTGAATGTAATGAGCTATGGCTAATATCTAGATAGACGAGCTTCCCAGATGATGATATAGGGAAACAGGGGTAGGTAGACAGTGAAAACCTTACCGAATAGGAGCCCTTAACAAAACACTCTCCATCACCCGTAGTTATCACTAAAATATAAACGCTTAATAAATTGGTGAAACAACAAGAGTCTGCTACAGTTACAGATGTTGCTCCACCATACCCCAAGAGACTTACTATAATTAAACCATTAGTTTATTCTGATTTTGATCTCATATGGGAATTGAGAAATTTATGTATCAAAATTTCTCGTCTTTAGGCTATCTGAGATGTTCCAATTTTTGCCAAACTATTAAGGAACTTTGCTGAGAAGCTTGGAAGATAACCAAAATACCCTCCCACTATCCATGTGTTAGGAACATTTTCTTACCTTATCCTAAGGAAGAAAGTACATGTTAAGTATGACGATCCTAGAAACCTAGTAGTTACAGTTCAAATCTAAGGGCATAACTTCCCAAACACCCTTGTGGACTTAGGAGCTAAAATAAATATCTTGACTGTAAAAAATTGCGGTATCCTTGGGATAACAACATTTAAAACAACTACCATTACATTGGAATTGGTTGACAGATCGATAGTCAGACCAGAAGGCACTCTGGAAGACATTATCATCTATGTAGATTCCTAGGAATACCAAGTAGACTTCTTGGTCATCAACCCCATAAATCGGTTGGAAGGAAACCGTCTGATACTAGGAAGGCCATGGCTGGAAACTGCGGATGCGTATATTGCGTGCCGAACAAGAAACATGAAAATTGAAAAAGGGGTTTCTATTAAAAATCTAATCCTACATCCACCCTCTAGACCTAGCCTATCAATTAATAATTATCAACTGTCTCCTCTAAAATATCAGGAAGAAAATTTGTGTCCTCCTCTTACTTTAAATGAAGCTCTTACTTTTAAAAGGCAAACTGAGGATGATTTGATTAGTGGTTTTATTAACCATCCATCTACTATTGGAAATCCAACATGTCAAATGTTAAAAGAAATATTGGATAATGAGGCCCAGGAAGATCCATTGAATGTTCCAAATTATGATCATATAACCACAACTATGGTTCATAACATTACTCCCATTGAAATCGAACCCAAAAATACTTTAGACATTGACGCTAATCTGGATAAACTACAACATGAAAAATTGATTCAGATCCTCTAGAAATATAAATAGGCCTTCACTTGGGAGTATTCTGATATGAAAGGCATTGGCCCTCACTTATGTACACATCGTATTTAGATTGAGAAAGATGTTTGTGCCATTAGCCAACCACAAAGAAGATTAAATCCACACCTTAGGGACATAGTAAACCATGAGATGCAAAAGCTTCTTGATGTTAATTTTATATATCATATTTCTGACAGTCAGTGGGTTTCACCTCTAGTTGTGGTCCATAAGAAAAATGGAAAATGGAGACTTTTTTTTGGATTACAGGGAATTGAATAAAGCTACAAAAAAATATCATTTCCCTCTTCATTTTGTAGATGAGGTCCATGATACTC
This sequence comes from Pinus taeda, assembly GCA_000404065.3. Lineage (NCBI taxonomy): Eukaryota > Viridiplantae > Streptophyta > Pinopsida > Pinales > Pinaceae > Pinus > Pinus taeda. Next base: position 34,854 of record APFE031748606.1, read on the forward strand.
TTGCTGGGAAATAATGTTTTTCTTTCCTTGATGGTTTCAGTGGATATAATCAAATCCAAATTGCTCATGAAGATCAGGACAAAACCACATTTACCTATCCACGGGGAACCCTTACATACAGGGTTTTACCATTTGGGTTGTGTAATGAATCAACCACCTTCCAGAGAGAAATCCTGAGTTCTTTTTATGATTTAATCAGTGAAGGACTTGAACTTTACATGGATGATATTACCCCCTATGGTATTGAATTTGAGCAAGCCTTACAGAATCTGGAGAAAGTTCTTGAATGATGTATTGCCACTAGATTATGCCTTAGCAACAAAAAATGTCACGTGATGATGAAAAAAGGCGTAGTTCTGGGGAATTATATCTCCGCTGTAGGAATTCAAGTCAATCCAACAAAAATTGAGTTAATTCTTATGCTACCTACTCCACGTACGCAGATAGAGGTACATAGTTTCCTTGGTTATGCTGGTTATTATCATCGTTTTATAGCACATTTTTCAAAGATAGCAGCACCTTTGTATGTGTTAACATGAAATTTGGAATTCAAAATGGACTGACAAACGTGATGTTGCCTTTGCATATCCTAAGAACTTGGCCTCAACAACCCCTGTGTTATGAGGGTGAAATTGGAACTTGCCATTCCACATTTCAGCGGATGAATCTAATACAACAATAGGAGTCATACTTGGGCAAGAAGAAGACAAAAATCCATATGCTATCTATTATATTAGTAAGAATATTACACCAGCAGAGCTAAACTACACAGTGACGGAAAAAGAAGTTTTAGCTATTGTTTACTTTATCAATAAATTTCATCACTATATAACATGATATCTCGTTGTTTTATACACCGATCATTCGACCATTACATATCTAGCAAATAAACCTATTACTAATGATTGAATAACACGTTGGTTGTTGTTATCATAGGAATTTGACATTACCATAAAATATCGGCCATGGAAATAGAACTTGTTCACAGACTTTTTATCCAAAATCCTTGTAGTAGTTGACTCTTCACTTGTGGAAGGTCAATTTCCAGATGAACATTTGTTTTATGTAACGGTTAAAACACCCTAATATGTAGATGTGGCAAACTATATGGCAGTAGGGAAACTACCAACACATTTACCGTCTCGGGAAAGGAAGCTCATTGTTCAACGTAGTGCACGATTTTCTTGGATTCACGTATATCTATTTCACACAGTGTCTGATTTTCAAATCCGCAGATGCACCAGGGAAGATGAGATTTATCATATCCTTAAGGCTTTCCATGACAAACCATGTGATGGGAATCTTTTTTATCAGAGGACTGGGCATAAATTATTGCAGATGGGCTATTATTGGCCCACAATATTCAAGGATGCAAAAAAATATGTCCAGAGTTGTGATAGCTATCAAAGGATGGTGTTAGGTGTGGAGCCTGATTATCTTCTTTATTCAGAGGTATCACCGCATTGGACCCCAGTTCGTAAAGGGGTGGAAACGCCGCCAAAGGGGTCTAGGGGGGTGACAACGATTTTTATTATCACCTTTTGGAAAGGGTTCGGGGGCAGCGCCCCCGAAGCTAAAAATCGATGTAAATTTTCCTTGCAAAATATTGTAATTTCATAGTCGATCTGGGTCGTTCGCATATGATCTGACGGTAGAATTTATGTTTAATTTAGGTTTTTTTCCCTAGAAGGCAACCCCTCACTATATATGAGGGAATTGTATTGTGACTATGTATATGTGTATTCTGAGCGAGAAAGAAAGAGAAAATTGTGTGAGAGAGAAGAGGAAATTACAATGGATTTTTTGTAGGTTGTATCTCTTCATTTTGCTGGATAATATAAAGAAAGGACTCGTTGTTTCTCCATGGACGTAGCCCAAATTGGGTGAACCACATATATTTGTGTCTCTCTTGTTTTATGTGTTTTTTGTGTTTATGTTTCTGAAATATTTTATGTGTTTCATTGCTCTATAATATATAATTTTCTAATAGATGGGTCGCCCCATTCAAGTTGATGAAATGCCCATACAGCCTCAAATTGCATTTGAACCCTTTGAAATATGGGAATTGGATTTTTTGGCCCCTTTAATGCACCTTCGAACCAAAAGACATATATTTTGATCTACAGAGATTATGTGACTAAATGGGTGGAAGTGGTAGCTCTCTCAAAGGATAGAACAGAGACAATTATTAACTTTCTGTTTGAACCATTCATGCAACATGGATTTCCCAAAGAGATCATAACAAATGGAGGTTCACAATTCACTGCCCACAAGGTTTCTTCTACAATGCAAAAGTATCACATCAAACAAAAGGTTACTTCCCCTTACCATCCTCAAGAAAATGAATAGGTGGAAAGTACCAATAAAGTTATGGATGTGATTCTAACCAAAACCATGTCTGCTAACCACCGAAACTGGGCTGCCAAGCTTCCTGAGGCCCTATGGGCCTATCGAACAACTTGGTGCAACATTACTGGTTATTCGCCATACCAGCCTGGTTTTTGGAAGGAACCCACTTTCCCGGTAGAATTTGAAATCAAGACTCTCAAAACCGCGAGGGAAGTCGGACTGGATTTGATAGAAGCAAAGAAACACCACCTCCAACAACTTAATGAACTGGATGAAATACACTTAGTGGCCTTACAATGCATAGTTCTTGTTCAACAACAAAGGGCCAAATGGCATGATCACCTTATCAAGAAGAAAGCTTTCCAAAAAGGCAATTGAGCACTATTGTATGATAATTTCCAGATTCTAGGATTTCGCGGGGAAGCTTCAAACTAGATGGTTGGGACCATATGAGGTCACCGAAGTTTGTCACAATGGTACGGTGAGCCTTACTACCATTGATGGGTCTGGCATATCTCTCCTTGTTAATGGACATCGATTATGCCTATATCACCAGCCGCTTACGTGGGAGTCTTTTCTTCATGAGGTAAACAATGATTTGAATTTGAAGGTTTTAGTTGATCGGGGAGGTAACCCCGTAGCTACAACCCGCCAAAGCATAATTTTTTGAAATTCTTTTCATTTTGTACATAATGTATATATTTATTGAGGAAATCATTTAAAATAATAATAATAATAAACAACTTTATAATACAATAATAAAACATGGGGGAATGATGTTTCCTAGGTCGCAGTTGGTGTTCCCTTAGGTCGCAGTTGTTGTTCCCTTAAGTCGCAATTGTTGTTTCCTTAGTCACAATTGTCGCTCCCTTAGGTTGCAATTGTTGTTCCCTTAGCTACAGTTTTTGTTCCCTTAGTCACAATTGTCGTTCCTTTAAGTCGTAGCTGTTGTTTTCTTAGTCACAATTGTTGTTCCCTTAGGTCACAGTTATTTTTCCCTTAGCTACAGTTTTTGTTCCCTTAGCTATAGTTGTTGTTCCCTTAGGTCGCAGTTGATTTTCCCTTGGTCACAATTGTCGTTCCCTTGGTCGCAGTTACTATTTCCTTAGTCTCAGTTGATGGTCCCTTGGTCACGATTATTGTTCCCTTGTCACAGTTGTTGTTCCCTTAGTCGTAGTCATTGTTCCCTTAGTCACAGTTACTATTCCCTTGCCTACAGTTGTTGTTTCCTTGGTCATGATTATTGTTTCCTTAGTTTTAACTATTTTTTCATTGATATTTTTAACCTTAAGTTATTTCTTTTAGAATATTTTTTTTTGAATCCCTCTTGGAATCATGGTAAAATTAGTAACTTTCTTGAAATAAATTGTGCTTTTGTAAACCAATGACAAATCAAATAACTCGTGTTTTTATAATTAATCAATATTAATTTGAAATGTACCTATTAGCACCTAATCTTTGGTATTAGGAAAATCCATATAAATATTGTAAATAGAAAAATAAAAGAAATTGGAAGATGAAGAGACCTTGGGAGATAAAACCCAATAGTCTCCATCTCCTTGTATATATCCATACTTTCTTTTAATGCAAAAAAAAAAAAATAATGATTCATGGAGTTACCCCCTGGCCGGACATGGTATCATGGCCAACCCCAAAAAGTAGTTTTCTATGCCCTAGTAGCTCACTTCTGCAATTTATTGTAGCTTTGCAATCTACCATTTGTGCCATTTCTCTGCATACTATTTTTTTAAATTTCACTAATCCTATCTACCTACCTGGTGTGGATTCTTTGTGTACTATCACTCTCTAAGTGTTGTGACAAATACCTACTTCTCTCTCTTCGGCTCAGTTCTCTCTGAATTGGTTCCTGCTGCGACTGAGACTACTAATAATACCAACAAGAACATTGGCGTGGCGCGTATACCAGACTATCACCAAACTTAACTGTTGCACTAAACTTTGCATTGTGTTCTCCTATGTGCAGTATAGAATTATCTGTTGCATGGTAATATTATTATGTTTTTGCATTGATATGTATGCTGACTCTTCTTTTTATGAAGACCGAATGGTATCTTTAAATGGTGGATAGTCATTACATCAATGGTGTGATATATACATATACAAAGGGCTGTGAGGTTAGTTCTTTTTAAAGGTAGTGATATATGGTATAATGGATTTTAAAAAAAATAACAAAGTGTGTGTCATACATAGATAAGTAATTTATGAACGCAATATGGTCCATGGACACATAAATTATGAAATCATTATTTTAAATGAGCACATGTTGTGATGTTAAATTTGTTGAGTGTTTTCTAAAGGGGTATATATATATTGTATGCAGCGATATGAGTATGTATGGAGTCAATATATATATATAGTAGTGATATATTATGGTGGTGTGATTATTCCTCTGCATAGAAAAAAGTGAAGTTTTTTTTCCAAAAGTAGATAGCTTTTTTAGAATTCACTCACTTATCTCTATAGTTGGAGTGGTTCTCTTCGGAAAAGAGAATTACCATGAGTGGTCTAGGAAGATAAGGCACACCTTTATTTTCAATGAGTTGTGGAAAGGAGTTTGCGAAGGAGAAAGAGACAACGCACCTGAAAAACCCGCTTCAGACAAGGAGCTTTCCATTTGGGAAATACCAAGGCCTATGCTTTGATTACAGTGTTAGTGAATGAAGAGGTGATTCATCATGCTTTTGAATCTTTAAAGAAGTTTAAGGAATTATATGACTCACACTATGAGCTTGAAGTTGTTCAATTGATGATCAAGTTGTTCAATCTTGAGTTAAAAAATGATGACCTTCTTGCCTTAGCATCATAAATAAGATCCATTATGCATGACATAAAATCCACTGGTGTTGATATAGATGTTCCTCTCAGTGCCTATGTCAAGGCACTATATTCCACTTATTCACATTATCTTGAGTCATTGCAAGCAAGTGTCAAATTTAAGGAGATTTCCTTTGACTCCATTGAGAAAATTTTGTTGAAAGAGAGAAGGATTTTAGAAAGAAGACAACTTATTAGTATTTTAATGTTGTGTTCCCTGCATAGAAAGAGAAGAATCATGCAAATGATTTTTCTAGAGGAAGAGGTGGCTGAAGAGGAAGAGGAAGGAATGATTTTAGAGGTAGGGGGGTAGACATTTCCAAGGAGAAATATCTGATATTCATTGTATATGATGCAATAGAAATGGACATGATACTTCCACATGTAAGCTTCCTTGGGAAAAAATTCAACAAGAGAGAAATGAAACTAAAGATAAAACACCTCATAAAGGGAAGGGAAAATCACCTTAATCCACTCATTATGTTGTGGCACATACCAATATTGGAGTAACTTAAGACTTATTTAATACTTTACTTGCTTCATGGAAAGATGCTTGGTTGCTTAATTAAGGAGCAACTTGCTACATGACTTTCAGGAGATATTTCTTTGAAGAATTCATTAACAATGTTGATGGAGTAGTCTATTTTGCAGAGAAGTTAAAACTCAAACCATTAAGGCTTGGCATGTAGGTTTTAACCATGTACATAAATTACTTGCATACGGATTCTAAAACACAAAAAATAAACAATGCGAGAGCATAACACATAAAACACATGTACACAAAGATTTTCCCCTGGATCCCAAAACCGGGACTACCAACTTGATTTTTCATTATGTTCCTTTCAATTTTACAATACATATTATACATGTCGAAGTATCCAATACCATGGACCGAAAACTATCGCGTCCAAAACCATGGACCAAAAACCATCGCGCCCAAAACCATGTGCAAAAATCATGCACAAAACCATAGGTAGGTCCGCCCAACATAATATTGTGTCCAAAAAACAAAATTTTCAGGGGGGTTACCTGCACCCCTCAAACCCCTTGTGACCCCCCCACTATGTAATCGGCACAACGAAGGGAGGGCTCTAACCCCCTGGTTAACTACGTGGGCTAGTTGTGGAAAGAATATAACAAAACCCAACATTCTCCCACTTGTTGTTTTCTTTCCATAGGGGGCCACAAGAGAGCTTAGTCATTTATCCAACCTCACAACGCCCATTGTTTCTCTACACCAAGAAAACTTCTCAGAGCTCACAGATTTTGTTAATGCATCTACATTATTCTTCAAAGTGTCCACCTTTACCAGCAACACCTTTTTGTCTTATATCATATCCCTCACAAAGTGATACTAAACATCAATGTGCTTTGTCTTTGAATGATATGCAGGGTTCTTTTCCAAGGAAAATTGCACTTTGGCTATCACAATCTATCCTTATAGCTCCCTGTACTAACCCCATACTTGAACACAGTCTCTGCAACCAAACTTCTTCCTTGCTTGCATGAGTGGTTGCCATGTATTCTGCCTCTATAGTTGATAGTGCCACTACATATTGTTTCTTGCTCATCCAACTGACTGCACCTCCAAATAGGTTAAACACACACCCACTTGTAGATCTTCTCTGATCCATATCTCCAGCCCATTTTGCATCAACAAAGCCATGAATATCCAACACTCTATCCAATCTTGGTCTTCCTTGGTAACACAAAATATAATCACTAGTGCCACACAAATACATGAAAACTTGCTTTACTGTTGTCTAGTGCTCTTTCCCTAGTTTTGACATAAACCTGCTCAATACTCCCACTGCATGTGCAATTTTTGGTCTAGTACAAACCATTGCATACATCAAGCTACCGAATGCACTTGCATATGAAACACGGGACATGTCCTCTTCCTCTTCTTGTGTCTCAGGACACTGTTCAGCAAATAACTTCACACCTACAAGAATAAGAACCTTCACTAGTTTACTATCCTGCATATTAAACCTCTGCAGTATTGTCTCGACATACTTCATCTAGTTTAACCAGAGCTTCCTATTTGCCTGATTTCTTTTAATTTCCATGCCCAAAATACAATTTGCAGCACCAAGATCTTTCATGTCGAATTTGGAGGACAATTGGGTCTTCAAAACCTGGATAATTTCTTTGTCATTTCCAACCAGCAACATATCATCCACATACAAGACTAGATAAATAAAATGGTCACCAATTAATTTAAAATACACACAGTGATCTGCTTTGCTTTTAGTGAAGCCAAGTCCCCATATAAATGTATC
>APFE031748606.1:46700-67692 GCA_000404065.3 Pinus taeda
AGTCAGAAAGCCACATCATCTACATGTTCACAACTTGAAGACATTGATGAGGTACAATCCATATGCTCATGTGGTTAGTTATGTGCTTCTTGTTGATCCAGTTCAAATTTCCAACAAAGAAGCATTTGATAAGTCAAAATGTTTTGAATACAATTATTATGTGCTTGGGGGGAACCATTCTGTAGAAGCTCAAAGACAATTGATGGAGGAATATCCTAATAACCCACATTTTGAAACAATGAAATGTATCATTTATGCTGGTTTATCAGATACAGAAGAAAAGTTAGTGGCATGAGATCATAATTCAGATAATGAATATAAGATGTCTATGACTTTCATCCAAAGGGTTAGATTTATTTATAGTGAATTTGAAGAAAAATGTGGTGGGGATAGGATAAATGTTACTGCAGATTTCCGAAAGGAATGTTGTATGGAAATATGATATCAAATTGAAGAGAAAACCAATTCAAAAGGTGGAAAATGCAACAAACATAGTGATTTATTCAGAGGTGTTGATAACATTTTCCAATTGGCATTTAGAACTGGAGATGTTTGGAGGTTTATTGATGATATTTTAGCATGTGGGAAGACATTGCCATTAAAAACCAGAAGTTCAAAAGGTCTAAGCCATTGATATGTGGCAACAGTAAATTAACTCCTGAAATGAAGTATCTTCCAGACGATATGACTATCACACCTTGGAGGGCGATGGAAGGAGTGAAAGATGATAAAATTGTCAAAACAATATTATCTCGTGTGAGGTCAGGGGAACTATCATTGGAGGAAATGTCTGAAGAATTTCAAAAGTAAGTTTGTTGAAATATTTTTATTTATTTCTAGATTATAATTATATTTTAAATAAAAATGTTGTTCTTGGTAGTATTTGTTATACATATCATTATATTAACTTTTTGTTACTTTATCTATGCAGTCACGAAGTTTATATGAAAATTCAAGAACAAATGGTTAGATTGTTGAATGAAGATAGTTGGGATGATGTTGTACGCAACTATCCAGATTCAAGTTCTACATCAACATTAAAAGCTTTTTATCTTGCATTTAAAAATGTATCTTGATTTATACATTCATTTTTATTCATCTGTGTACTATTTTTAATTTATAATTTACACATATTTGTTTATTTTATAAAAGATGAAGAAGGATGATAATGGAGCACCAGATAGTTTCAGAACCTTTATTGAAAAAATAAAGATCGAAAGACTGAGGAAGCAACGTATTAAGAACGTTGAACTTGATCCAACTCTTACTCATTTCATTTGGAATGGGTTAGACACTATTCAATATCAAGTAATACAAGGCGACTGTGAAGGCATTGCTAAACTCATACATAAAAGGGATTATGCCCTAGTTATTCCAAATATTCCCCATGGTTTCAATATTCCAAACATTGACTATGATAGTGAACCTTATACTTAACAAGCTCTTAGTAAAGTGGTTGCGAGATTTGTAGAAGTCACGTCATCACCATTATGGAGATTTGTGACATTTCATTCAAACACATAATTGGCAATGATATTGTCAAGCTTCAAGGGGGAAACAAATTCAAGGATGCAGCGTACATGGTAAGACGTTTAAAATGTATATTTGATTAATGTTGAAAAATTCATTTATGTACAAATTAATTGAACTTTTACTATTTCATGTTACGGGCGAAAGTCAAATCTTCTTAACTGTGAAAATCAACTATTTATAGATGATTATGAATTCATTCATATTGATAGTTGGGCAAAAAATGATAGCTATATGTCTATGATTTTTAATCGAGTAGACGAAAAGAGTCATAGACAAATACTGACTTATGAAGCTACTATGAGAAAAATAACATATGAAGACAAAGAAGCAAAAGGAGAGATAGTTAACATTTATCAAAAACCACAATTATTGATTAACTATCTTATAGACATATGTTCAAATGAAGGAGATTGGGTTCTGGATTTATTTTCTGGCTCAGGTAAGTTTTATTATATGGAATTGAATTTCAATATGTTATTTTTTTAATTAATATGTCATTGTACTAATTTAGTTCATTATTTATTTTGTGCTTGATAATTAGGTACAACACTAGCATGTTGCCTTCAAAAAGGAAGAAATTGCATTGCAATTAAAAAAGATCCAATACAGTGCAATTTCATTTAGCAAAGAATTAATGCTCTTCAATTTCTTCCAGATGCAATGCAAGAAATTGGGTTGAAGTAAGGGGACTTGTGAATCACGTGTGGCAAAAAAGGTAAAGGAACCCCAACCACCATTACATGGAATGTTTGGAAAGACATACATTGGGATATTCATAGACATCAAAGATCCATTGGAAGAGGAAAATGAGCAAAAGGAAGCAAAAAATATTGTGGAAGAAGAAAATGATGAAACTCTAGAGGACGAAGAGTTTGGATTACATGACATTGTTGATTAAATTTAAGTTATGCTCGGAAATCAAGCTCAGTTTTTGTAACTATCAAGTAGTTATACTTGTAATGTTTTGACTTTGACATTTTATGAGAAGAATATACACTCAATTAAGGTTGTTATGCGTTCAATATTTTTAATATGTGATTTTCGCATTAATTTTTAAGTTAATCATTATTTTTTGAAAAAAAAGTGATTATTATTATTATTTTGACATGAAATTCATAAAAAAAGCTATTATTTAACCATTCTTAGTTAAAATTAGCGTATAAAAATTGTGATTTTGTCGTGTCAATTCTAGCAAAAAATTATCAAAACGTGTAGTTTTTTAGTTATATTTATGTTAAAAATGGTTATTTTTATGTCCATTGTTAAAAAATATTGTTTTTTAGAAACAATTATTTCACGTGGATTGAAAAATTAATTAATGATGTATAAATATGTAGAATATCAAAAATTCAAAATATTGACCTTCTTCTATAAATATGCAAAACAATAAAAACCTTACTACAAAAAAAATAAAATTAAAATAAAAACAAGAAAATATGAAGAAAAAGACCACTTCAAAAATTATTAAATTTACAAAATAATTATTTACATTTCATACATAAAAAAAAACAAAAAAAAAAACAAAAAACAAAACCTTTTAAAAAAGGGCCTGGTGTAGAATTACACTTTTTTAAATCAACATCAAAAACACTATCATTCTAAAACACAATGTAAATAAAAAAAATTATAGTGCCAAAAACTATGCTCTAAAAAACACGTGTGTTCTGCATCACCCCTTTTCAAAATCAGGTCATTTTTTTGCTATCTCTACAAAACTGGTAACAGTATGAGTTCTCGTTTCAAAATTTACATTATTTTTAGATTTACAGTCCCTTTTGTAGTGCCCTTCCTTTCCACATTTCCATCACACCACCTTTACAGGTTTTCCTGGAGATTTAAATCCCCCTCTAGATTTAGATCTCCCACTCGATGACTTATTTTTGTTTCTCTTCTGGGACCGTCCTCGTACAGACAAGGCATCACCATTCTGGCTCTCCATATTTTTTCGTCTCATCTCCTCTGTCAGCAAGAATGAGACTATTTCATCAAACTACAAGGTAGTTGTATTGCTACTTATTGCAATAACCAGACTATCCCACGAATCTGGTAGAGAACACAACAAATTGGTGCACTTATCTTCATCTGAAATTTTAATATCAACAGATAATAACTGACTTACCACAGTATTAAACGCGTTCAGATGCTCTGTCACCGAGTCTCCATCTTTCATCCTCAAGTTATACAACTTTTTCCGTAGAGACTTAGATTGGTACAAAGTCCCTAACTTGTCCCAAAAAGCCTTCGTTGTAGCTTCCCATGATACGTTCAGCAATACTGAATCTGAGACACACAATCGTATTGTGCTCTTGGCCTTCCAATCCAACTTCTTCCATTATTCATTGGACACTCATGTTGATTTAGTACCCAGATCTACCGTGATTCATTGATCTTTATCCACCAACAGATCCTCCATCTTGAGTTTCCACAACTTAAAAATCTGACCATTAAATTTCTCAATCTCTATCTTTCCACTACTCGGCATCTTCTTTCACCACCATAATCGATCTCGCATATCTCCTATTGAATAGGGTCTACCACAAGCCCGAGCGAAACCCCTCAGCAACAAAGACATCCCCTTGAAGCCAAAACAACTCCGATACCAAATGTAGGTTTTAACCCTATACAGAAATTACCTATATACGAATTCTAAAACATGGAAAATAAACAATGTGAGAGCATAACACATAAAACACATATACACAGAGATTTTCCCCTGGATCCCAAAACCGGGACTACCAGCTTGATTTTTCATTATGTTCCTTTCAATGTTACAATACATATTTATACATGCCAAAGCATCCAATACCATGGACTGAAAACCATCACGTCCAAAGCCATTTACGAAAATCATGCACAAAACCATAGGTAGGTTCACCCAACCTAATATAGGGTCCAAAAAACAAAAACTTTAGGGGGGTTACCTGCACCCCTCAAACCCCCTGTGACCCCCCTGCTACGCAATAGGCGCAACGAAGGGGGGGCTCTAACCCCCCGGTTAACTACGTAGGCTATTCGTAGAAAGAATATAACACAACCCAACATAGCACCATCAGGCTCAAATTGCCTAGTCTTTTAGAATTTCTTCTCCATGATGTTCTATACCTCCTAGAGTTGAGGAGAAACTTGTTGTATTTTCTCCACATCTGCTAGAAAGGACACTCCATTCATATATTTGATGGAAAGGTTGAGGTCAGAAAAGCATCAGATCACTCACTTTTCATGACTGGCATAGAAGAAGAAAGACTACTGAAGCTACAAGGAACCTCTGCTCGTGCACAAAACTTTACATACAATGAAGGTACGCTTCCATCAAGTCTTTTATGGCATGCTAGATTTGGACACTTGAACTATGAAAACCTTCTTTTGTTGAAGAAAAATGGAATATTAAGCAATGTGATGCTTGTATCTTAAGAAAACACATCACACAATCATTTCATGATTCTCATTCTAGAGCACATAGAAAACTTAAACTCATTCATTTTGATTTATGTGGCCTAATGCATGTTCCTTCTGCAAATGGTAATAAATATATGATGAAATTTACTGATGATTGCACCAGAATGTGTTGGGTTTATTTATTGAAGAACAAATCTAAAGCTTTTGAAACATTCAATAAATTTCACGCATGGATTGAAAATGATGCATGGAAAATAATATACTTCAAATGAATTTGGAAACTATCTTTGCCAACATGGGATCAAACATCAAACAACTATGCCTTATAATCCCCAAAAGAATGGAGTAGTTGAAAGAATGGACAGGACAATCTTAAATACGACATGATCAATGATGTTTTTCAAAAGTATTAAGCTGATGTTTTGCACTAATGTAGTTCTATGTGTTGAGTATATTAAGTATTGGTGCACATCTCATGCTATAAAAAACAAGACTCCCTATGAAATGTGATATGGCCACATTCCTTTGGTGAGGCATCTCGGGGTTTTTGGTTCCACCTATTATGCCTTGATACCTAAAGAACAGAGAAACAAACTTGGTGCAAGGAGTCGTAAATGTATCTTCTTGGGGTGATTAGATATCTCCAAAGCATATTGTATCTATGATGAAGTTAATAAGAAGTTTATAATATCTATAGATGTGATCTTTCTTGAATCTTCCCAGAGTAACAATGTTGTTGAGTGACATATTGATCACTTTAATAGATTTAGACATGCAAAATATTTTCAAGAGTTTGATAATGAGATTCCACATCTTGAAGGGGGGCTCCCTATACCGGATCATTCTATGGAATCTCCTTCTGAATCATTCTCTCCCTCGCATGAAGCTCCAATCGCTAATCAATAAGACACTTTAAGTGATGTGATTAAGAGAATCGGGAGGCTAAATATTGATTCAACCCCATCTCAGTCAACTGAGCAACATGGGCCATCTCAGAAATGTCCTCCAAAATCGCTGACAAAGACACTTGAAAGTGTTTTCCCCGATGAGGTTGGAAATACAAGAGAAAGAAGCTTTGTTAGAAAAAATGGAGGTGTTGTAAATGATCTTGATTCACCAGTTGATATGGGTGTTTCTTATGATTGTGAACTAAATTTTTCTATATATTTTGAACCAAGTTCCTTCAAAGAAGTCGCTTCTCATGATGAATGGAGAAAAGCAATGTAGAAATAATATGATGCTTTGATAAAGAATCGTGCTTGAAAACTATTTGATCCTCCATTAGGAACTAAACTAATTGCCTACAAGTGGGTCTTCAAAAACAAGTAAAAAGCAGATGGCTCCCTTGACAATTATAAAAAGGGGCTTGAGGCAAAATATTTTTCATAGAAGGAAGGGGTTGATTATGAAGATAAATTTCTCCCCACTGCAAAATGGGCTATCGTCCAGACACTCTTTGTCTTGGCACTCAAAACAGTTGGAAAGTCCATCAAATGGATGTAAAAATTGCTTTATTGAATGGAGATATAAAAGAGAAGTTTTTTATGTCCCAACTAGAAGGATTTGTTATGAAGGGTTAGGAACACAAAGTATGCAAGCTTGTAAAATCCTTGTAAAGCCTCAAGCAAGTGTCGCGAGCTTGGTACGAAAAAATTAATGAGCATCTTCTGAAACTCAATTTCAAACATTATGATCTTGATGATGCAACTTTATTTGTCAAGAAAGTTGGCAAAACAATTGTGTATCTTGTGGTGTATGTAGATGATCTTCTAATGACAGGGAACAATGAGAATTACATTGCATCCATAAAGGAATAACTAAGGAAAGGTTTTGAAATGACATATTTGGGCTATGTTCACTATCTTGGTATTGAAGTAACCCAACATCCGAAGTTTATATTCCACTCTTAGAAGAAGTACATTGGAGATATGTTGAACAAGTTTGGCATGGTTGAGTGCAATCTTTTGACTACTCCAATGGAACATAAATTAAAGCTCACATCCAATCAAGGAAAAAAAATTGAGGATGCAACAAAATATAGACACCTCGTAGGAAGTCTCAACTACTTTACTACTACTAGACCAGGCATTTCATTTATTGTTGGAATCCTCTCCAAGTTCATGCAAAATCCTTGTGAAAGTCATTGGTCTACCACAAAAAGAGTTCTAAATTACTCGAAGGGAACTAAAGACTTTGGACTCAAGTATACACAAGTGGATAACTTCAGATTGATTGCATACTCCAATTTAGATTTTGATGGAAATGAAAAACCTGGAGTATCTACTTCAAGTTATGTTGAGTCTTGGATCAAGATTTGTCTCCTAGAGGTCACATAAACAGTCAATTCTAGTAGATTCTACAACTAAGGCAGAATATCTGGTAGCAGCTAAAGTAATGAAGGAAATTTTGTGGCTTAAGAAAATTATGGAATATTTGCAGGAGAAACAAGAGCATTCAACTCCTCTTTTGATTGATAACACTTCTGCAATAAAATTGGCCAAGAACCCAAAGTTCTTTTATTGAACCAAGCACATCAATTCAAAGTATCATCTGATTCGACATAATGTTGAGGCTAAGGCAATCCACCTATGAAAGTTTTCCACAAATGAACATATTACAGACATCTATTTAGATTAAGGGAGGGAATGTCGACACCCAATCTTCGGGATTGTTGAAAATAGCAATAAGAAATGTTAAAAATAGCATCTAGAATTCTAATTTAATTTGTCCTTCAATTAAATTGTAATTCTTTTCTCATAGCAACTTGTAATAGTTAACTAAGTTAATTTGACTTAGTTAACTTAGGAATTTTGAATTGGAAGTCTATCTAGAGTCATGTACGTGTGATCCCTAAGTTTTAAGGGTCCAGATTGAGTTTATTGGAGTTGTAATTAGATAACTCAGTTTGACTAAGTTATAGATAGTTAAAATAGTTCTAACTGTTTTTTGAACTAATAGAGGATTAGCAGTTAATTAGTGCACTGACAGGTGCTACTCCAGATAATTGAAGATTGACTCATCGAAAAATCATGCATGTCAGTTCTGAGAAAGACCCAGTTGATACTAGAGTGCAGGGACAATGCACTATCAATTGTATGATTTATTGAGTTGTAAATATCATGCATGCAATTAGGAAGAGAACCTAATTAAGATTGCGCAGTTTTGGAATCATGAATTCCTTTTAAATACAGGGTATTAATCCTACGAATTACACAAGGAAATAGGGGCTTGGCGAGCTACAAAATAGGTTAAGGATTTGGCTTGCGCTAGCTTGTGAGCTAAGAGTTGATTATACTTCTACAAGGATTGTTCTTGTGAGAACAAGTATTGTATTATCATCTTGTATTATCATCTTGGATTTTGGATTAATACTATATAGATAGTAGGGGTTTTGAGAAGTGGTTTTCCTCAGATAAATATCGTGTTATGTGTCATTGATGTTCTTCATGTTGTTGATTATTGTTTTCATTGATCTTTATGTGCTTCCATTGTAAAGAGTATAGTAGATTCTTGTCTTATGTTCTAGGAAATTACATGAGCTATGAATCTATAGGAAAATATACATGGTATCAGAACTAGATTTGTAGAAATTTTCTACATGGTATCAAAGCGAGATTTGTAGATATTTTCTATATGGAATCAAAGCTAGATTTGTAGAAATTTTATACATGGTATCAGAGCTTAAAATAGTATAGAAGAGAATAATTTGAATTTGTCCTTTCGGATTGATGGAGCTCTAGTTCAGGGCTGATCTAGAAGACCCTATCTGCAGACTTCTTAATGGAGCTAGAACGCTGCTAGTGGGCGGAATGAGGAGCAGTGATTTTTGGGAGGTGAATTTACAGAGCAGATCTAAAATATTTTGATGAAAAAAAAAAAAAAAAAAAAAAGATTCTAGATTCTTGCGAAAAAAAATACCCAATTCCAAAACAAAACAAAAAAAATCGGTCTATGAATCAGAGTTCAAATGACGGAGATATCGTTGATTAAAAATAATCTTCTTCTTCTTCTTCTTCTTCTTCTTCTTCTTCTCTTTCTTTTTTTTTTTTTTTTTTTGTTCTCAAAAAATTTTGTGACTACGGAATCAATAAAATAGATTGGTGTGCGAACCAAGAACCTGTATGCTCTTGAGGTACAAGATGGATGCAAAGCCTCGAGGAGCAAGGAAAATGTTATAGACTTGGTGGTTGAGAGGGAGAGTGAATTACCTCTCAACATGCAACCCCAGAAGAAGCCTCAGAAGCAGTCTCAAACAATTGTGGAGCAGCCACAATTGGAGAATCAGACAGGAGAACGAGTGGAGACCTCTACTCATGAAGAGACCTCCAACAGGGGGAAATTTCGTGCCAGGTGGGAAGAGGGAGCACATGCAACCATACCTACAGATGAAAGGTGGGGCGATGTGAAGTGATAGTCCCAAGAGGGCTAAAATTGGTCAAGGTCCATTGAGAGATTTTATCTCATGGATCGTACCTTGCTACGCGAGCCCAAAGTACATAGTAGTAGAAGGAATCAGTAGCAGTGGATGCAGTCAGAGATCAAAGTGACAGAGGCCAAAGTAGGAAAATACTAAAGAGCATAGAGGAGGGTTGACAACAGTGCAGAAAGGAAGAGTCAGCAGAAGCACAGATTTTTCAGTCGACAGAGGCAGTAGTAGTGAGAGACTTCGGTGACAGATGCATCATATTAATTCAAGTTGGATATTTTTTGGTTTCAAGAGTTGTTGTAGTGATAACACTAGAGAGCAGTGTTACATGCATAACATTGCAAAGGCTCAAGATCAGGATAGAGTTGAATTCCTTTCTTGTTGAGAGGAAGTGTTGAAAATAGCAACAAGAAATGTTGAAAATAACATCTAGAAATTCCAATTTAATTTTTCCTTGAGTTAAATTGTGAATTAAATTGTAATTCTTTTCTCATAGCAACTTGTAATAGTTAACTAAGTTAAGTTGACTTAGTTAACTTAGGAATTTCGAGTTGGAAGTCTATCTGGAGTCATGTCAATGTGATCCCTAAGTTTTAGGGATCCAAATTGATTTTATTGGAGTTGTAATTAGACAACTCAAATTGACTGAGTTATAGACAATTAAACCAGTTCTAACTGTTTGTTGAAATAGTAGAGGATTATCAGTCAGTTAGTGCACTGGTGCATCCACAGGTGCTACTCCAGATAACTGAAAATTGACTCATCAGAAACTCGTGCATGTCAGTGTTAAGAAAGATCTAGTTGAAATTAGAGTGCAGGGAAAACATACTATCAATTGTATGATTTACTGAGTTGTAAATATCATGCATGCAATTAGGAAGAGGGCCTAATTAGGATTGTGCATTTTTGGAAACATGAATTCCCTTTAAATACAAGCTATTCATCTTAGGAATTGCACAAGGAAATATGGGCTTGGAGAGCTGCAGAATAGGCTAAGGATTTGGCTTGAGCTAGCTTGTGAGATGAAAGTTTATTATACTTGTGTAGGGATTGTTCTTGTGAGAACAAACATTATATTCTCATCTTGGATTTATAATTAATGCAATATAGATAGTAGGGGTTTTGAGAAGTGGATTTCCCCAAATAAATATTGTGGTGTGTGCCATTGATGTTCTTCCTGTTGTTGATTAGTGTTTTCATCGATCTTTATGTGCTTCACTGTAAAGAATAGACTACATTCTTGTCTTGTGTTTTAGCAAATTACATGAGGTGTGAATCTACAAGAAAATCTATAGGGATTAGGAAAATCCATGTAAATATTGTAAACAGAAAAATAAAAGAAATTGGAAGATGAAAAGACGTTGGGAGATGAAACCCAATAGTCTCCCTCTCCTTGTATATATCCATGCTTTCTCTTAATGCAAAAACACAAATTGATTCGTGGAGTTACCCTCCTGCCCTAACAGTACTAATGTTAATATCTAAAAATCAATTAAAGATCTATATATTTACTAGAAGTCAAAATGGCATTTAAGTATTTGCTATCTATCAATGATATATTGTCAAACATTTCAATTCTTTTGTTGCATGTTTTATAATCTTTGTGATTTTGTATACTGGCTGGACCCATTACTTCAAGGTTCTTGTTAAACTTTTAGAATTTCCTCTAAGAATTTATTCTCCATGGGAAATACACAAAATTTTAGAATATCTTGGGCTTTTTCCAACATGGACAATGCTTTGTTTATCGAGTACCTAAAGCCCCAAAGAAGAGATAAAGTTATGCCCTTTCTACTCACATAATATCACACCTCAACTTTCTCTTTATTATTATTATCATTATTGTTAACTTAAATTGCTCAATGTGATGATACCATTTTAGATTTATAGAACACATGAAAAATTGACTACTCCATAGGAACCTTGATATATGAATTAGCAATTGTCTCTATCCAACTCCATTTCATTAACAAGCAACATATCGCTTGCTAGTGGCCACTCAATGAGACATCTAGAGGGAGTAAAGGAGATTCAATTTTGACCTTATATGATTAACCATCAATTATCGCGAACATTGAAAACTACCTTTTTTCCAAGGGGGTTTATTGATGCAATTATCCTATAACCAACTAATAATATGCAATACATTCAAATATTTCCATCTAATTCATGCTAAGATTACTTTTAAATACCAGAAAAAAATCATAAGGCAAATAATAATTTACTATAACTAGAACAACTAATAGATAGATGTCATCACCTTCTTGTGCTGTAATATTGATCTATAAATGGTAGGCCTATGGCTTGTTGGCTAAATCCACATGAATACAAATTACGGAATAAGAAAAATAGTCTCCTATAGATTATAAAACATTTCTATATAGGAAGATTATGCCTCATTCAAAATACAGGTTGTGCATTCTTACAATATTGTAGTTTGGAAACCATTCTTCACTTATCCATTACCATTCACAACAAAGAAAAAACAAATACTTTGAATTGTGAAAATATAATGTAAAATCAATTCATTGTGGAAGAGGAATCAACCTATACAATGTTGCTATGACTATGTTTAATACAACTCAAATATCGTTGTAGGCGATTGAAAATAGCACCCACAAACAATAAAAGGAGCAATAGAAAATTTCAACACTATGGCGAGTGGAAATGAGCTATTGAGGTTTGGATCTACTACCAAGACATAATATTCAAGCAATAAAATGCACTAAATATACAATGGAAATTAGATACACCATAATCAACACATTTTTTTTTTGCTTACGAAATTTCTTACAAATAGTGTGTTATGCATGCACGAAATCTCAAGCATTATTGTTCACTAGAAGAATTGCAGATAGCTATGGCTCAAAGGCACCTTTTCTCTATGGAAAAGCTCCATTATTGTTTCCTCCAATTTTCAAGCTAGTTACACTCTTCAAACACTCATATTTTCTCCTCAAGCTTCCCAATTTATCTTTGCATCTCTCCATTGATGTCCTTCTTCACTATAACCTTGATTTTTTAATGGGTTGTCTTCCAAAGGCTAACTATCACAATGGTTTGTTTCAATTTCCAAGAACATTTTCCAAACTTTGAAAAAGAAACAAATGACATGCTTATTACAAATTAAAATAAAAGGTGATAAATTAATTCAAATAATCTATATATCAAAATAATTGGGGAAAGTACAAAATTGGTTGATTTTGGAGTTGGAGGTGATAGCAACAACAATGACCTTTGTCCAATTCAAAGCATGAAATTGTATTTGAGCCTTCTTACTAAGTTACTGAATTCAAAGTATGAAATTGTAATTGAGCCTTTTTAGTAAGTTTAGTTTATGTTATGACTGGATCTAGGTAATTGTAAAATTATTGAATTTGTTTTTTATAAGAACAAGAATGTTAAATTCTAACCACAATTTAGCGACATTGAAGTGGCTTTTATTTATTTAGTATTTTTTTTTTTTTTTTTATCTTAGTCCAATAAATCATTTCTATTTGAAGAAAAACACAATAATTGGGCACTGGTGATAAATGTGAAATGAATGGTCCATATTTTTTAATAGCATAGTATTTTTTGATCTAAGTCCAATAAATCATTTCTATTTGAAGAAAAACACAATGATAAATGTGAAATGAGTGGTCCATATTTTTCAATAGCAAAAATTTAATGATACTAAATTCTAACAACACAAGGATTAATGATAGAAATAATGCACACACTCATATAATTCCCTATGGTAAATATTTATCAAAAATACGAACATCTATTTATCTATTTACATTTCAAAATTGAATTATATTATATATTTATCTACCTACCAATTCTACAATGATTTAAAACAATCCAAGTTTATAAAACTTGAATTTTTCTATCTTCTAAAGCTGTAACTCTTGTTTCAAATCAGTAAAGCACCTTCACATGAAAAAGCTAGATAACCAAATAGTACATGATGCTAAAAATAAAGGAAACAATGCACTTTCCAAAATAATTCGACATATATGTCAACGAACCAAAGAAGAATAGTGAAATAAAAACTAAAACAAAGTACGTTGGCCTTCTAAAAAAACTAGCTAGAAAATAAACTACAAACCCCATTTATTTGGGAGAAACTACAAAAAATTAAACAAGGCAACACTAAAATGACCAAAATGATAAAATACTAGTAATGTGAAATAAACAAAAGAAACAACAATTATAAGCATGGATACAATAGGATAGATAACATATGAATTGAAATAATATTAAGAAAAACAAGATACAAGTATGATGATGACAGTTGTATCCCCACAACACCATACTCATGCTTTAATGAGCAAAATCTCCTTTGGCTCTCTCACTACTTGGCACACCATACCTTTTACATCATTTTACCAAATATTTGTATCACCCTAACATTGTATTTGTTAGTATTCACTAAGCGTAATCAATCAATCAATCTCTAAATAGCTAGCCCAAATATACATCAAAATTCAATGATAATTTCCCTTTAAAACCTAACTAGCAAGATTTCTCTCACAACACCAACTTCTTCTTAAAATTGCTATGCATGTACATAAGACATGATAAACTATTTTATGCATCTATGACTACAAAAGTTAATTTTTAGATAGTTCAAATTGATATTAAAGAACACACAAATGAAAGAAATCACTAATTCTCTACAAATATGTTAAAAAGAAAACAAACAAACCATTATACATAAAATATTTAACAAAACCACAAATTAATTAATTATATAATATATAAAAACTAATCCACCTACTCAATTAACACTCTATCTCTCTCTCTATAATCTTCAACCCTAACTCACCAGATTCTCAATTTACATTTCTATCTCTAACTAATTTTATAAATACATAAATGAAACCTATAAATTTCTTCAAATATTTGTTAGTCTATGTCTTTTCAACTCACACTTTCCAAACAATCAAAATAAATTAAAAATATTATAAAGTTTTTCTTCTTGCATTAAATCAAAAGTTAAAAATTAAATATTAAAATTAGAATGAAAGTCAATTATGTTCTTAAGCATTCATACTTATGAAAATTCTCATATTAAATTAGTACAAGTGTATATAAAAACAAAAAATAAAGTTTCTAAAAATATATAGTTTCAATAACAATATAATAAATAGTTTTCAAAATACTAATTCTATAGTTTCCACAACACTAATTTTTATGAGATAAAATTTTACTTTAATTTAGAGTTTTCACAACCCTAATTTTTATGAGATAAAAATTTCCCTTCGATTTATAATCAAGCCTCATTTAATTTTTTTAAATATTGATAGGACTAAATGTACTTCTATATTCCATGGATTAACCAAAAAAACATAACTCCATGGATTAACCAAAAAAACATAACTAACTATAATATTAACACTAAACTAAACCCTACGAGTGATCAACACCTTCACATCACATTGAACCAACATAACATTAATCCTTGCATTAGGTTTGTACTAAAGCCACATACAATAGGAAAGCAGCAACTTAGTAGTCGGTAAGGCCGTGAATGGCGGGCAGGAAACTTCCGCAACTTGATGCATCTCCGGCCCCACCTTGGTCGGCCACTTCCGAAAGAGTCGTTTGAGTGCGTGACAGGTGCGGCTCATTTATAGGAGGATCTGCAATTTAATGGATGCATCATTAACAGAGTCGAGGAGCGCGGAATCCTCGTGACCGTATACGCGTTTAAATGAACAGTCATTTTCCAGGGTTTGTGGAGAGACAAGTTGCATTCAATTATTCTTTTCTGTGGGCACCGCATTGCTTTATTCGTATCATGTTACTCAAAAAAAGGTAGAACACGCTTCGTTGTCCAAAGTAAACCCCTTTTACTTTGAAAGAGTTGAATTAACTATTTGCACTTTGCCAGAGGGTTCAAACAGTTTTAAAATTGCCGTTTAAAACCAGGCGTAGGAAGGGAACGCCAAAGTGAATGCCGATGTCTTTTTAAAGATAAGAAAATTATGTTTATTCATAAGTAATACGGAGTTTATTTAATAGAGTATATGAATAATGTGTCTAATCCATTTAATAGAGGTCGCCAATGATATGTTTAATAATTTTCTAAATTGTTAAAAGATTGTCGCAATTGAATGTATAATAAAGCATAAACTACGTTTTTATTTGTAATTGATATTAATTAAAGGTTAAATATCAATGATAGTTCTGTGTAAGTTGTTTTTATTTGAAAATATGGTGTGTTTTTTTAGATAGATATATGACCATTAACCAGATTACACATGTTGATCATTTTATGAAAAATAATTTTTCAAGAAAATAATGATTCATGCATCATTATTAGATTACTTCACAATATATGATTAATTTCAAAAAATTGAGTAGCATTTACCAAATTTTCGTTTAATTTTTCTACATTCTAGTAATTCGAGGAGATGAAACAATTAATAAATAGCTAGTGATGATACTTTGTGATGAACATAATTGAATACTTGTGTTTACGATATATGTGATGTATATGTTTCTTCCATATGGGTCTACCATGTGAATTCCATGTCACCTCATAGACCACATTATAGATATATGTGATGTCTATGTTTCTTCCATATGGGTCTACCATGTGAATTCCATGTCACCTCATAGTCCACAATATAGACGAGTGTGAGCTAGAAGGAACTTATCTACTTCAATTTTCATTAGTTTAGGAAAATGAATTGTTTCCTCTCTATGTATAATTGATAGATTTGAAATATAAAATGCGGACCCTTGATCATCTTTCACATCAATATTTTTCCTGATACTATCACTAGAAAATTATTGCTTGTTTGCGTGGGAAATTACTATGCTACTTAGCCTATAACATATGCAAGAAAAAAAAAAAACTTGGGCAAAGTCAAGTTTAAACTTGTTATAATATGGCATTAAATGATACATCAAGAGGGTGTGAATACATGCTAGAAAATGCATGAAATAACCAAAACCATAAGAAACAAGACATATTTATATGAAATGTGAAAGATTAAAGAGGGCGTTGATGACACAAAGCAAGACTATGTTAAAAAATGCACGAATTTTACCATTTGTGATGGACAACAAAGTACTTTTTCATGTGCACCCTTCTACAAGGACTTGTACCAACATATTAGGATGAATTACTAATGGATGTTCCTCCTTTCTTCTATTATCTTTGATATTTTAATTATTAAAATTTCTCTAGCCTACATAATTACATACCCAAAATAATTTACTTCATTATATCAAGGTTTTTGTTAGGGAAATTTTCAAGGATGGAATTTATATACAATTTTAGAAACTTTGGCGAATCTTACTAATCCCTAATATGTAAACCATAAAATGTTTTTTCAATGCATGTACCTTTCTTTTTGTGTTTCTCTGTTTTATGAAGAAACAAGTTACATTCAATTTTTCATAGTTGTAAGCAACACACTACTTCGCTTATACATCCATATTCATATTAGTCAAAAAACAAAACAAAACAAACAAACAAATAACTTATTATTGTCAAAATAAACTCCTTTTTACACCTCACTAAGTTTAAACTTATTTTTAAATTTAATTAAAAACAAATCAAAATAATTTTAAATCTCTAAATTAACTATTTGTCAAAGATTTCAAACCATTTTAGAATTTTAATGGAAGACAAATCAAAATAATTTAAAATCTCTAAATTAACTATTTGCCAAAGGTTTCAAACCATTTTAGAATTGTCACTTAAGATTAACTCACAAAAAATAATAATGAGATGATTTTTCTATCACTTATACTTACCTAATAATCATAAATAGTATATATAATTTATTTATATTTTTAATTAAATTTAACGCAATTTTATCTTATTCTCACAAATGATTTTTCAAATGTTAACAATTTTTAATCGTTTTTATGGTCTATCAGATTTTTTTTTTGTTGAAATTGAGGATACTAATTTTAATTGAACTCTTAGTTTTTTTGGGTCAGATTATAAAATTTAATTTTTCAATGTATAAATAGATATTAAAGTGAGTTAAAACAATTCTCTTGCACAATTTATATAAAAAAATGTTGAGCAAAATTGATTACTATATATATATATTATATATATTATAGTTAAATTATTAAACTAAATTCTTAATAATATGTTTTATTAGTCTTTATTTTAGTAATATTCATTTTCTTTTTTTAATAAAATATGATAAAAGATGCGTTAAAATTGGAAATTAGGGCCAAATTCCACCTTTAGACAACACATTTGATGGAGATGATGCTTGCATTAAATTCCTATTTTCGAGAGGTCCAAAATTGATATAAAGATCATCTAATTTGGACAAGCAGAAGTGTGATTTTGAATTTATTCCCTCACATGTGCAAATTGTTCAGGTTGGCCACATCATCATGTAGGCTCATGAAGCCCAATGGACATCACCACTGACACATTCTCTCTCTCTCTCTCTCTCTCTCTCACATGTGGCACGAGGACAAATTTTTAGACAGAACTGTAGGGTCGAAAATTTCAGGAGTTGACCAAGTTTGACTAGCATTGACCAGGGGTTGTTTGACCAATTTTGACTGCGATTTTTGGAGGAATATTTTTGTTTGACCAGGCCACATTGATTGGCATAGAAATCGAGATTTTCTGGGTTGTTTGACCTACATAGACTGCAGGGTTGACATCAGTTTGACCAAGTTTGACTACAAATTTTGTGATTGTTTTGGGATGACTTTGACTGCTGCTAGAGGCCGAGTTTGACTACCTTTGACCGAGTTTCAAAGGATAAGTTTGACTATTGCATTGACCATATTGGACTTTTTGGTTAGGGTTGAAGTTTGACTGCAGATATTGACAGGGTAATTCTGACTTTGAATTTGGCAAGTCAATTTGACTTTTGTACTCTCTCTCTCTTTGTTGAATATTTGATATAATAATAAGATGAATTGATCAAAGGGTTTTCCCCACATTGGGGTTTTTCCCTGGCATCTGCCAAATCTAGTGTCCTCTTATCTTGGCTTGTCTTCTGCATTTTTGTTTCATGTTCTATCTGCTTTTACTATCAATGTGATTGTTATTGGAAATCTAAATTGGAAATTGTCATTGGGTTGCTAAAGGAACATTGAAGTAATTGTGCTAAGCATAGAACATAGCATTATTAACTAAAATTAACATGGTATCAGAGCCCAGGTAAAGACAAATCCCAAGAAAGAGAGAGAAAAGCAACCACTAAGAGAGAGTTGTTAGATAAGAATATTGGTCTAACTTCAATGGTGACTACATCTTACTTCAAATCTGAGGATAAGATCAAGGATAAATTTGACTAGCAGGCATGGAAGATGAATTTGGACTTGACTTTGGAAGAGCATGATGTTATGGAATATGTGCAGGGAAAATTGGTGGAGCCTCCTTCCAATGCACCCATTGCTGCAAAGACAAAGTACAAGAAAGGTGAGGTCAAAGCTAAAATAATTATCATTGACTCCATTAAGAAGAATTTGGTTGCCTATATTTCTGATTTGGGAAGATCTAAGGAGATGTATGATAAGCTTATTGGGATGTTCAAAGTAAACAATGCAAATCAAATCCTCTTTCTCAAGAACAAGTTGAAGGACATCAAGATGGATAAAGGGAAGTCTATCTAATCCTACTTCATGAGGATTAAAAAAAATAAAGAATGACCTTCTATCTATTGGAGAAGTTATTGATGATGGGGAACTCACTTTAATCACTCTTGGAGGTCTTACAAGAGAATGGGATGTGTTTAACACCACCATTCTCAAAAAATGACAAGATTCCTAGTTTCAATTAATTATTGGTTAGATGCACTCAAGAAGAGACAAGAATGATGGAGAGAGACAAGCCTTCAAATGGAAATGAACCTACTGCTTTCTCCACTCATGTAAAGAGGAAGAACAATGATGGTCCAAAGAGACAAGGTCAAGGATTCAAGCAAGGATTCACAGAATGAAGAAAATGAAGGTGCTACAATTGCACCAGGTTTGGTCACTATGCTAGAGAATATCCTCACAAGAAGGATACTCCATGGGATGACTACAATAATAACCACCACAACAATTTCAAAGGCAACAAAAATCAAAGGAAGAACAGGTTCAACAATAAAGGAAAGAGGAATGCTCCCGCTGCTCAAGATGGAAGTGGTCGACCTCCCAAAAGGACGAGAAATTCCAGGTATGAGGAAAGTAATGTTGTAGGAAAAAAAAACAATTTTTTCTTATTTCCACTTTATCTAACGCCTCTCCTCTGGACACTTTGGATCATTGGTTTATTGATAGTGGAGCCTCAAGGCACTTCACTTGGTACAAGGAGGACCTCTCAAATTTGATTGAAAAGAATATTAATTTGGAGATCATACTTGCAGACAATGCCACCTACCCCACTCTTCACTTGAATCAAGGTCAAACCATTCATCTACAAGAAGTGTTGTATGTGCCCGATTTGAAGAAGAACCTAGCATCTATTTCTGCAATGAAAGATAAAGGCTTCAAGGTAGCATTCATTGATGGAAAGGTATGTATTTGGAAAAGGAACCCTAAAGATGCATTCACTCTTGGATTTAGGGTTGAAGGTCTCTATCAAGTCGGAGGAAGTCCTTTGAGAGCTATGACTTGCGATACTTATATTCAATCTAAATTATGGCACCGAAGATTTTCTCACATTCATTACAAAGCCTTACCTGGGGTAAGGATGATGTTCATAGGTATGCTCGCATTCAACATGAATCATGAAGGGGTTTGTCATGGTTGTGCATTTGGGAAACTTACAAGAGGACCCTTCCCTTTAAGTGAAAGTCAAACTACCAACGTTCTTCAATTGGTCCATTCTGATCTATCTTGTATGTTGCCCGTAACATCATTAAGTGGATACTTATACTATGCATTTTTTGTGGATGACTTATCTCACAAAACATGGATCTATTTCTTGAAGAAGAAGGACAAAGTGTTCAAATGGTTCCTTTCTTTCAAAGCCTTGGTGGAAAATCAAACAGGGAAGAAGATCAAAATATTGAGGACTGAGAATGGAATTGAATATGAATCAAATAAATTCAATGACTTTTGCAGAGAGGTTGGCATTAAGAGGGAAACAACAATTCCATACACTTCTAAGTAAGATGGAATTGCTAAAAGAAATAATCGAATAATCATGGAAGCCACTCGTGCCATGCTTCATGATCAAGGCCTACTAAAGTTCTTATGGGGAGATGTTGCCAACATTGTTATGTATGTTCAAAATAAGAGCCCACATCAAGCATTGGATTTCAAGAACGCTCGAAGAAGTTTTCACTGGTAAGAAACTTGATGTTTCTCATTTTAGAATATTTGGTTGCCCCGTGTACTTTCATGTGCTAAAAGAGAAAAGAAACAAGTTAGAAGCGTCTAGGAAGAAAATTACATTTGTGGGCTCTAGTGAAAATTCAAAGGCATATAGAATCTATGTGTCTGGTTAAAGAGAAGTGGAAATGAGTCATGATGTCACTTTCGATGAAGATTCTACCCTTGGGAAAGCCATAGATCTCCCTATACCAAGGAAGGACAATGATGATGTTGTAGGAAAGTAGGATGAACCTATGACAGATGAGTTGATACCCGATGTTGAAGGCCTGATGGATCCCATTGATCCTCCACCTAGTGATCCATCTACCTCAAGAAAAAGGCCTTTGT
>APFE031748619.1:0-20617 GCA_000404065.3 Pinus taeda
CAAAGTGGAGCTTATTCATCAAAACCTACTCTAACAGTTTCATTTATCACCTGATCAAGTGAAATGAAACAACCAATGTAACCATGTAAGTATTCCATCTGTTGTTCAAATTTTCTGCAAGTGCTCACTTATGAACAACAAGAGAGAACTACTGAAAGGAAACTCCCATGACAACTTGGAAACAGATCCGTTGAATTATATGGATCCTCTATCCGCCTCCAAAAACACTGCATAAGGATCTTGAAATTCAAGTACACTGGAACTTAGCTCATCTAATGGATTACTTCTCGTTTCCTCATACCATGAATGCAAACTGTGATCTGAGCCTTGTGACGAGACCTCTACTGAAAATGACAAAGTAACCGACTGCCGGATCAAATTCAGATCAACACATGTTTCAAGCTCACATGTAGTCAATGGAGAAAGACTTTGACTGCAAACCTCATCCAAAACATCAGCTATTAGATCAGGAAAAACTTGAAAAGACTGTTGCAACGTATCCATTGAAAATGTATGACATCCTTCTAGCTGTTCATCTTTTTCTTGAGAGAGTTTATGAAGATTCTGCCTTATAAATTGAAATGCTTCGAAACAAAAGGTTATAGAATCTTCCTACATCATCAAATCATGTATTTCATCTTCCACACCTTCATCTGTAGTCTTCCCTTCAATTTCATTTCGTAGCTACAAATCTGGTGCTACAGGCTGCTCAAGAATTTTGTTATCTATCTCATCCTCAGCATTAACACTGAGAGATTGATGATTTGTTATAGGCTGTTCATTTGAAGATTTATCATGCAATCTACCCTTCAAAAACTGAAATGATTCAAAACAGAATGGTACGGAGTCACCTTGAATCATTAGATCATGTGTGTCCACTTCCAAGTCTTCAACTGCAACTTGACAATCAATGGCTTTCGGGGGTTGCAAATCTGAATATGAGAAGTCTTGAACAAAATTTTCATTGCTCTCAAGATAATTCAAATCAAGACTTGTTGACATTTGATTTCTGATTGCATGGTAGTTATCTCTAATGAACTGAAACGAATCAAAACAAAATGGCAAAGATCCTTCACTTACTTCAAACTTTGATGCACTTTCGTCATCATTGTCATAGCTGATATGCATCGGTTGATCACTGTATTTGAGCTGCTGAAAGTGAACTTCCTCCTCACACAAACTAGTTGTTGATTCGTTTGCAAGATTAGCTTCTTTTTGGAGAACATAATCATCATCATACTGATCAAACTAAGGCAATTCATCATCAAACATACACATCATATCAACAACTCTCTCTTCTTCACAATGATCTATAAAACAATCACTATGACAACTAGGATCATAAACAAAATGTTGTGGGTCAGCCGCTTGTTCTTGAATGTCACTTTCATTTTTTACAGCCATTTTCTGCACCATCTCTTCTACTACATTTACGAAAAGATCAAGATTTTCCTCTGAAAGTATCAGATGCTCAGAAATATTCATCTTTTCTTCTTCCTTCAACCTTTCCCTCAAGATCAGCAAATGAGCCTCTACATTCACTGCCTTATTCTGCATCTTGTGAAGTGTGGCAATATCCTTTTCTCTCAGCTGAAACTCCATTTCCGGATCAAAGGCACTCGGGTAGTGCAAGAGAGCAGATCTAGGAGAAGGTCTTATATCAACTGGCATCGAATAATAAACTTGGTTAAATCTGGAAGAAAATTGTTGTACTGTCTCCCCTAGCATTCTTTTCAGCTGATTATACTCTTCTATAATCAAGAAAAGGTTCTGTCTGATCATCCACCTGTCGAGAAAAACTTTGACAAACTGCTGGAAATCTGAAATGCTTGCATCAGGCAGGGTTTTGAACCAACTCTTGACTTTGGCTTGCAAAGAAAGAGAAAAAAGCCTTATACTAACATCTTCGCTATCAACTTCAAAAAGGTCTAGAAAAGACTCAAAATTCTGCACATGTTGCTTAACGTTGACATTCTTACTTTCACCATCGAACCTCGGCAAGTATAGATCATAGTTTTTGGGGAAAGCATGAAGAATAGAAGGTAAAACAAGAGGTTTATACCGATCTAGAATTTTACAAGGTGTAGGGATATGTACAACAGGTATAGAATCAGTCTTGGTCTTTTGAGGTTCATCAATCTGAAGATGGTCATCACAAAATTTAGAAGAAAGGTCTTGATCAAGCTCAAAGGTATGCAAATCTTTGGTATTGACAATATTCAAAGGGAAAGAAATGGTTTGCGTTTTTAGATTCAACATGAAAAATAAAAATTACTGGCACTGGGAGCAAGAAATTTGGAGAAGATCTTGGCCACCAAAACGGCAAAATACACTCAAAAATCGCCTCACTACCCCTATTTTGACACACAAGAAGCAGTCTTGGGAGAATGAAAAATTGGAGGGGAAAATGAGCTCCAAATTTAAAAATTCCACCTGGGGTGGAAAGTATCCAAGACAGGCTTTCCAACGAGCCCACTTGGACACATTTTGGACTCCGGAAAGTGCCTCAAAACTGGCCTCAAAGTGGTGCGATGCATACAGGAAAGGGGCACGACGCATATAGAAAAAAGGCCAGAATGCCTCCATTTCGCAAAATTTCGCTTCCCGACTTTTTGTAAGTGGGCCCACTCATATGTACTTCCATTTTTCAACATCTAAGGTGGTTTTATAATTATTTTCACTCCAGATGGTCAGTTATCCAAGTGGCAAAGGAAGGGAAAGGGCCACCAAGCCATTTGTCATGTTTGTGGCGCTGCACCTGTCGCTGTTGTTTGGCTCTCTACCTTCAGTTTGTAATGATTCGAGTAACTCCCCAACCCTTGGTCATTCTATCTCTTCATGGCACATTCTATATATTATATGCAAACCATTTGCAAAGGGTTGGTTGGCTTGTAACTTCTGGGAGACTGTGGGAAAGAAACTCTATTTCTACATTGTATATTTTTTAAAAAGGATTAATGAAAGGCAGTGGCTTTGTTTCATGAGATTCATGTGGTTGTGAGTGTAGAAAATGTGTCTCTTATGTTTCATATGTATCTTGTTATGTTTCATAGCTCATTTCATATTCATTTCCATTGAAATTTTCTAAGTTAGCTAAGGTAGAATTCAATTTTATTGCTTTGCCTGTGGGAAAATTTCATGTTCGGTGTTCATTTCTTCTGTTGAAAAGGATTCATGTTGTCCATGCCCTTTTCACCCTCTTAATCAATCTCTCCATTCTGCACTATCTTAAAACTAAATTGCTAGGCTTTCCGCCTACCTTGCCTCACGAAATAATCTATGCCTTTATGTTAAGTTCTCTGTTCATTGAGGTCCAGTGGTCCCATAACATCCCAGAAACACATTCATTCATAAAAAATCACTCCTTATTTTCATTTTCACTTACTAGCCTAAGATAAATAGTTCATTGAAAGTCATCTCAGGCCCTTTCGTTCATCTGTTCACTAAGTGTGACTCGGAGAGAGCCCTCTCCTGTTCTGGTAGAGCTAGCTACCAGACTGAGCATGGTTTGTGGTTACCTTGAATTTTGCCTTCCTTCAGCCTGAGGCAGATTTAGGTGCTAATAGGTTGGACTTCATGTTTAATAACATCCTTCACCACTTTGAACACCACATTTTGATTGTACACAACCTTCCTTGTTACTGGGTTCCAAAGCTTATAACCTTTTAAACCATCCTTATACCCAATAAAATGCACTTTTTATATTTACTAGCCAACTTGGTTCTTTTCTCCTTTGGAACATGTACATATGCATCACATCCAAATACCCTCAGATGTGAAAGAGAGGGTTTCTTACCAGTCAATACCTCTTGTGGAGTCTTATCCTCCTACACTGATGAAGGTGATTTTCCGACCAGCTAACATGCTGTCTCCACCACCTCTGCCCAGAATTCCTGTCCTAACCTGACACCACTAAGCATGCTTCTTGCCCTTTCCATCAATGTCTTGTTCATTCTTTTTGCAACTCCATTTTACTCAGGTGTGTATGGAGTAGCTTTCTACCATGTTATACCACACTTCTTACATAATTATTCAAATTCCTTACTGAAAAACTCTCCACCGTTATCTGTCCTCAACACCTTTATCTTCATCTCTGTCTGGTTTTTCACCAGAACCTTAAATTATTTAAACCTGTTAAAGAATTCAAATTTCTTCTTAAGAAAATATATCCATGTATTCCTTGAGAAGTCATCTATAAATGATACATAATACACAGACTTACCCAGTGATGGAACTTTCACAGGCCCAAACACATCACTGTGCACAAGTTCTAATATTTATTTCTCCTTCTTACCACCAGAGGGGAAAATCACGCAATTCTACATCCCATATACACAATTATCACAAAAAGCAAAATCCAGATAGCTATTACTCATACCTTCTACCATACCTTTACCATGAATTATTCGAAGGCCCTTCTCTCCAATATGTCTAAGCCTTTGATGCCACAACATGGTCTTCTCTCCAGAGACCACTAGATTTTCTGCTCCACTCTAAAGAACCACAAAACTATTGCACCCATCAACAACAGTGCTACCTTTTAGCTTGTAAAGAGTTCCAATTCGAAATCTCCACATCAATATGAGTGATCCTCGAAACAACTTGCAGGTATTCTTCTCGAACACTGTTTTTACACCCGCATCATCCAGCTTGTTTACATAAATCAAATTTCTAGTTAATAAAGGATTATGCAGAACACCCAGAAGTGTTCTAACCCTTCCACCTTGTAACTTCAACTTTATTTTTCCGAAACCAACAATTGTAGCCTTCCTGTCATCCCCCAAGAAGACATCACCACCATCGTATTTCTCATAATCGCATAACAACTCGCTATTGGGAGTGAAGTGAAAGGATGCACCTGAGTGAATCAACCATGCCTCATGATCTACATGTGTACTTCAAGAAGCCCAATACACATCCCCACCTTCATATGAGGTGGTTTTTGCCTCTGTAGAAGGAGAATCATCAGATCCTTTTCCTTTGTCAGGAGCTTTAGATTTAAAGTCCCTTTTGTAGTTCCCTTCCTTTCCGCATTTCCAGCACACCACTTTTACATGTTTTCCTCGAGATTTAGATCTCCCTCTAGATTTAGGTCTACCATTTGATGACTTATTTTTGTTTATATTCTAGGACCGTCCTCGTACAAAGAAGGCATCACCATTCTGACTCTCCATATTTTTCCATCTCATCTCCTCTACCAGCAAGGATGAGACTATTTCATCAAACTGCAAGGCAGTTGCATTGCTACCTATTGCAATAACCAAACTATCCCACAAATCTGGTAGAGAACACAGCAAACTAATGCACTTATCTTCATCTGAAATTTTAATATCAACATATAATAACTGACTTACCACAATATTAAATGCATTCAAATTCTTTGTCACCAAGTCTCCATCTTTCATCCTCATGTTATACAACTTTTTCTGTAGGAATAGTTTATTCACCAGAGACTTAGATTGCTATAAAGTCCCTAACTTGTCCCACAAAGCCTTAGCCATATCTTCCCATGATACATTCAGTAATACTGAATTTGAGACACAATCGTATTATTCTCTTTGCCTTCCGATCCAACTTCTTCCATTCTTCATCGGACACTCTTATTGGTTTAGTACCTAGATCTACTGCGATCCACTAATCTTTGTCTACCAATAGATTCTCCATCTTGAGTTTCTACAACTCAAAACTCTAACCATTAAATTTCTCGATCTTTATCTTTCCACTATTTGCTTTCTTCTTTCACCTCTAGAACCGATCTCGTGGATCTCACACTGAATAGGGTCTACCACAGGCTCAAGCGAAACCCCTTAGCAAAAAAGGCATCCCCTTGAAGCCAAAAAAGATATGATACAAAATGTAGGTTTTAACTCCATACAGAAATTACTTGCATAGAAATTCAAAAACACAGGAAATAAACAATGCAAGAGCATAACACATAAAACACATATACATAGAGATTTCCTCTAGAACCCAAAATTGGGACTACTAGCTTTAGTTTTCATTAATTTCCTTGCAATTTTACAATACATATTTATACATGCTGAAGCATCCAATACCATGGACCAAAAATCCATAGTGTCCAAACCCATGGACCAAAACCATAGGTAGGTCCACCCAACCTAATACAGGGTCCAAAAAAAAACTTCCCGGGGCAGAACCTCGTAGAGGAGGGCTACCTGCCCCAATCAAATGCCCTACATAGGGGGATCTATTACCCCCGCTATGCAATCGATGCAACAAAGGGGGGGCTCTGCCCCCCCTCTAAACCGTCGATTAACTACATGGGCTAGCCGTGGAAAGAATATAACACAATCCAACAATTTGAGGGTTAGATAAATGCAGACATTGTAGATAAATGGTTAAATCTACTAGAAGGCTATTTTTCTATTCATGATTTTTCTGGCCAAGAAAGGATTACTTTTTCTCTTCTCAAAGTCGCCCCCCATGTCAAGGACTGGTGGGAAACCTACATAGAGTAGAAGGATGAAAGTATGGCCTTACTTTTTTCAGCCATACCCTCTTGGAATTCATTCTGAAATGCCATCAAGGAGTAGTACTACCCTATCAAAAGCTATAAGGATTAATACATAATGTTGTCTTATTGGGTCCTGACCCAGGTTCAGAGTTAATTAGTCAAACAAATCCTGGTACTACTGGCCCTTTTGGTAATAGTTTGTGGAGCGCAGATTGAGGTCTCACTCGAAGTAGTATGGGAGGGTGCTAGACCCAAGTTTCCGCACCCTTGAGATGTCTGAGAGGTAAGACTACTCCTCTGTTTGTTCTTGTGAGCAGGTCTCTTCGTGCATTTCCCGTTCTTCACGGCTTGATATACTGCATTTGTGCAGCCCTAACTAGGGGTTGTGCGCGTTGTATGCTAATACCCAAGATCTTACTTATCTTCTAATGCTAATTAATTACATTCACCTACTTGAATGTCCTAAGTTATAATTAACAATAAAAAACATTCATACAGGTTCGCGTAGTAAATAAACAATATACTTGCAAATTTTATCCAATCATGCATTAAATTAGGAAAATATACACAGAATTATAGCAAAACTTCTGTTTATTGATTCTTGTTTCTAGGAAAACTAGTATTCCTAAAGAATGTTCGCCCTATAGGTTTGGCAACTACTCTAGAAACAACAGTTTAAAGCAATTCAATGATTTCTTCTATGTGTAACAGATAGGAGAAAGATAATGGAACCAACCTGGAACTTCAGTTTAATCCCTTGCTTGATCTCTCTCCCCTTTGACATATCCTGCAACTCCTCCACGTACTTAACATACTTGGAGAGTACCTGCACAAGTACATCAACAAAGAATAGTCAAAACATCGTGATCTATTACAACATAAACATTACAGAATCAGATATATAATGAACAAATGATAACATTCACAAATGATAACATTCATAATTGTACAATCATATGGAAGAAAACTTGAAGAGATTTATTAATAGAAAGGAGAATTACAACCCAATTGTCTGATCTAGCATCATCCTCCTAGCTCCAATCCTTCTTCACCTCATGAAATAGCGAGATCACTCCAACAAGAATACAATACTCTCTCCTCAAAATATCATCACTTCCTTGCAATTCACAATATTCTAGCCTCTATATCTCTTGGATGAGGGATCTATTTATGGATGTTTGCAAGGGTGTGAGTCATCCATGGCATTTGATTAGTGTCATTCCACTTGTTACAATGGGTTCCACAAGAAAAGGGATTGGAGATTTTCTTATATACCTTATTCATCCTTGGGCGAATTCAAAGAGGTGAGTGGCACAAGAGAAGTTTCCAGAATATTCCATGAGAAATCAACTGAAAAATATCCTAAACATTTGTCCATCCTTGCCCATCGCACCCTATAGAAGGCCTAAATAGTATGCATCGCACCCTGGCAATGTACCACTTAGTATGCATCGCACTTTGCCAGTGGAGAATTTAGTATGGTTCAATTTAGGCAATTTCTAGATGGTTTCTCAGATAGAACTTTTGGGGAATGACGTATTTAGATGACTATGTTCCTTTAGGGTATGAAACAACTCTTTTATGGGTTGATAATCCCTAATACATTGACATATAATTTTGGGGTTGATGTGCCCAAATATGTCTATAACAGTTGCCCCCTAAAGCATGAGGTCGTAAATATTCATGTCGGGTGAAATACTTTATCATGAGGATCCGAAGTTTCGAACTGGAAGGTGACCTACATAAGTTACAATACAATATATCATAATAATATAATTTTTCATGACCTTGCTGAGGGAGGCATTCCCATGCTCAGTTTTATAAATTTCATTTCATGTACATAGATCAGATAGTCATCTGAAAATACATATTTGTGATTCTATAGATGTAGAGTCGCAATCCATGGTTAGGATGACCATCTGTATAGAGCCTTTGTACATTTGATGTTTTTATATCCCTGAATATATCATAGCTCGGATGGATGAAACTAGATCCATGGTCTTCAAACTCATTCAATCTTCGCCCGATGTACAAGTCAAACCATGTGAAGGGATGTTCTGAAGTTGAACATGGAAAGACATTGCCTGATTACCAACCAATGATGTGAGTTGTTAACAGATGCGAGAGGAATCACCAATAATGATAATGATCCTCAAGGTACTACAGTACAATTCATGTGGTGTAAATACATGATCCACTGTCGAACTCGATGTAAAATCTTTCGGTCGAAGGCCATTGATGTCAACTTGTCACCAGAAGTGAGAAACTTGCCATTGATGTATGCAAGCTTCAAAGCACTGAAAGGGTTGTTTCTAAGTCAACTTCTTGGATAATGAGTTGATGTTGACAAGAAGTGACTCATCGTAGGTGGACCTTGATGCATCCCACATCTACGACACGAAACAAAGCAAATGATTTCTGGAGGTGAAAAGTGAACTAACGACAGAAGGTTCAGGAATGGTGGTCATGAAAAAATGAAGGTAGGAGGTATTGCAGTGTATGAGACATTAACTGGATGGTGGTTTCTCAACTGAATGAC
Source organism: Pinus taeda (assembly GCA_000404065.3). Taxonomy (NCBI): domain Eukaryota; kingdom Viridiplantae; phylum Streptophyta; class Pinopsida; order Pinales; family Pinaceae; genus Pinus; species Pinus taeda. The sequence continues at coordinate 9,015 of APFE031748619.1, forward strand.
TTCTCTTGAACATGTCGGTGACACTAAGATGAATTGGTAGTGTTAGCCCCAAAATATGGATGGTATGAAAGACCAATGGTGTGATGACCAATGAACATAATAACCCAACCCAACTCAATAATGGAGATGAAGTGAAAGTGTCATGTTCAAGAGCGACTTAATACCATAAATTCTCCAAGTTTTTTTCCATTTTTCACTAGTCATTGCTAACCAGTACCTCTTTATTTTTGTCAAGCTTGAGGAGGATAACATATTCTTGTTCTATAATTCGCCCTTTGGGCAAACCTATCGCTATTTAATGTTTTAACGAGTCTAGTGGCAGTGAAACTTGGTCTCGTCTAGATGGACAAGTTTGTCGCTATTGTTTTAACGCGTTTAACGACAAGGATAACTCAGTCCTTTTCATGTTTAGAGAGTTTGAAAAGGGATGAAAGAAAACTCCATAATTTATTTTTCGTAAAGTAATCCCTCAGGTCTAAAAAAGGATAAAATAATACAAGAGGGATGACATTTCCAATACTTTAACGAGCTGGAAAAGAAAAGCGCTCGACAATATTTTCCTATTTAATGAGTCTGAAAAGGGTTTAAAGAGGACTCTATAGTTTCTTTTCATTTTTGAATCAAAGCTTGAAAAGAAGACAAAAATTTTTCTTGGTGGCCAAAGACATTCAATTCATTGTTTAGCACATCAAATTCTTTCATCAGTCATTCAACCTACTCAAAGCTCCATCAAATTGATTAGAAATACATATGTATGGATGAAAAATGAACTAAAAGTAGTTTCAACATTTCATTTTCATCATTTCATTTCAAATTTGGGATTTGGAGCTCTGAAGTGGTTTTCCCCCTCAAATTTCACCAGTCGATTTTGGGAGATCTTGTGGACCATTCTCCATGTCGTCAGGACCAGGTAGGAGCTATCCTTAAGATCTTCATTTTCATTTCATCTTTTCTTGATTCTAAGTAAGTTTTTTGAATTTTTTGGGCCCCTGGGTTTAAAGATTTCGTTCCTCAATCATCACACCTAGCTAGTATCGAAAGGTGCAATGCATACAGAGTTGCCCACAGGCCAGTCAGTATGCATCTCACCTTGCTCAAAGGCAGGGTGTGATGGGCACAGAAAGGAAACTTTATACAATGTTTTTTCATCAAATTTTTAACTGTTTTTGCTCAAAATTGGATCTTAACTCATCTATTGTTTGCATTTTAGATATTTTTTGGATCAAGTCACATGGCATGAATGAGAACATGCATAGAAGGATATGATTGCTTTACATGACCAAGGCATAGTGAATGCATTAAGAAACTTTGGTTTACTGAAGTTTTTCTGCATATCTAGCATGAGGCAATAGATCAATTTGTTGCAGTATCTTCTCAACAATTGGGATCATATTGACCAGGTATTCCAGATCAGATGTAAATCTATTCCTTTTACAGTCAAGGATATTTATTTTCTGACACATTTGTCAAGGCATGGTGCCCCTCTTTCATTATTAGGATTTGCTCGTGGGGGTGAATCAGTCAAATATTACATTCATCAGTTCTACATGGATGGATCTCAACCCAGTAGAGATGGTAAGATTAATATCTGGGATGTTATTGATCGACCTTTAAGGACCATTCTATTTACCTTTTCTAGGTTGGCTGGCAGCACGGCCTTACATTTAGCGAACAGATCTTACATGCAGTATGCCTTGGAATGCCTAGAACCAAAGGTGTTCAATTGGTGTGAGGTGATACTTCCTATCATAAAAGAACAATTATCCAAAGTAAAGAATGGAAGAACCAAGAACTTTGGCTATGGATCCATAATGACTACCTTTTCTTTGGAAAGAATTCTACTGATGCAACCTCAAAACATTTCACTGGGATTGCCAGCACTAAGGGAACCACGGATGCAAAGATGGATGAACCTTACGACTGGACATGCCATCCAGTCACAGATTTCCTTCTCAAATGCCTTTTTCAAGTGGTTCAACTACTGGGAGATGGTGTTTGTGGAGTATCCATATGTCAGGATAGATTTCTGAGGCGATCCGGATTTGGCATTACCATTTGGTGAGCAATGGAGTGCTATAGGTAAAATGATTCGACCACATATTTGTTTTTTTTTTTAGTTTTATAATGTTTTCATGTTTTTGATGTTACCAAGACTAAACAAACTCATATGTGTGTGCAGATATTAGACCAATGTGACCAATGGCACACCCACGGGAAGCCGATGACGCTCCAGCAGGAGAGGCTATAGGGAGGGCCGTCCATTGGGATTTGGACGTATCAGAGACCCTGACAATGCTATAGGATCAGATTGAGGGCCTCACTCTTGGCATTCAGGATGTCAAGACCAATGAGTTACCTTTGAGGTTACAATGCCATACTACTGGTGTACTGAGTCATTGAACTAGGCTCCTGTGCATGATAGCATAGGCAGTGACATGTTATCACCAACATCACTAGTCTAGGATGTTTTTCTGCATTCATTTTGAGTTTCTTGGTCAAATGATTGATTTTTTCTTGGACACAAAACATTTTATAAACAGCTATCTACTATTGATTTTTGGAGTTTTATTTTGGCTAAAAATGCAAATGTTGATATGAAATGCTTTCTTTACAAATGTTGCAAATGTCTGTTTAACACATAGTTTGCTAATGAATTAGTTAATGTGTTTAAATTTTTGGAAATGTGTTGATATTGAATGGAATCAAAATGTCTTTCCAAAATCCTAACTCTTAGGAACATGCGATGAATAGTTGGTTCCGAACGGAATAAATGCCAGTAAGTTGTACAATGACAAGTTGTGAATCTAGCCTGATAATGAGTTGGCATATGATATGCGAAATGGCATCAGAGAGAAGTTCAATCAATGTGCTATACTCAGCAATATTGTTCGTCTATCGACCAATACATATCCCCCTGAAACTCACTAACTCGCCACTTGGAGCGAAGATGGCCCAGGCCGCAGAAGATAGGTTCTGCACACTACGACTAGCTTCATCGGCATAACCAACAAATGGTTCCAAAAAGTCTTACATTTGAAACAAATGTGAAGTGGATTACCTAACCAAAATGAAAACTCTAAAATAAAACACTAAAAAATGCAATAAAAACATATGTACAATGAGTTTACTACACTTAATCAAGCATAGTAACATTTAAGATACAACCCGTTTCGAGGCTGCAACAGCGGAATCCCATCATAATCAACTAGTTCATAGGCTCCATTTGTCAATACGCATTTAAAAATGTAAGGGTCCATCCATAATGGTTCAAATTTACCTGCTCCTAATTTGTCAGAATCCTGATCGTAAAAGCAAGACCAGGTCACCTTCTGAGAAGACACGAGGCTTAACATTTTTGTCATATTGTGCCTTGATGCATTTCTTGTGTGCTTTGTTAGCCAATGTGGCATCACGATGGGTTTCATCTAGATGGATTAATTCCAAGAAACAAGCATCTTCTTCAAAATTTTCAGGAACCAGATCGATTGCAAGCTTGAGGGATGATATTTCGCACTGAACTGGTAAGACTTCTTCTAGACCATACACCAATTGAAAGGGCATAAATCCAGTCACATTTCTCACCGAAGTCGTATATGCCCATAGAGCTGAGTACATGATTAAATGCCAATTCCATTTATGGAATCCAATCATTCTCTGCAGCATGCGCTTAAGGACATTGTTGATTGCCTCAACTTGTCCGTTAGCTTGCGGATAATATGGAGTAGAACTATCATGGGACAATCCTAATTTGGTACTTAATTCAATCATCATGTGATTGCGAAAATGTGACCCATGATCTATGACTATAGCCCGTGGAACACCGAATCTAGAAACTACATGATTGAAAAACAAGAGTGTAATCGTTTCGTCGTTGTTTTTCAATGTACACATCGCCTTGGCCCATTTTGTAAAATAGTCAACAACAGCTATAATATACCCATGGCCCCCGGCCGAGGTGGGGTTACATGTCATGAAATCAATGCCCATTTAGCGAATGGGATAATAACACCGACTCGATGCAGTGGTGTAGGTGGTAATCTGGTTTTGCGATCAAAAATCTGACAAGCATGGTAGCTTCTGACTACAATTATCCAATCTTTGAATATGGTGGGCCAGAAGTAACCAGCTAGTAAGATCTTTTGTGCAGTAGTGTAACCAGATAGATGCCCCCTACAAGCACTTGAATCACAATCATTCAAAACTTTTTCAGCCTCCTCAAGCGTGAGGCACCTTTGTAAAATCGTATCGACACCACAATGATAAAGTGTATCACCAATGATCAGATAATCTTTGGCTTGGTATCGAGTACGTCATTGTTCAGAGTGACAGGTGTTAGACCTAAAAGTTTGGGTCTAGAGAGAGATCAGTATATCTCCATACCACGGATCACTTGAAAATATCAAAAATAGAGACTCATCCACGATTGATGCTTTTGATGTTAAATCATTGGAGGACAAGGGAAGATTGCAAAGTAACTCTACAAAGACGAGGGACTTCTTTGATTTGTATTTAACGAATTCCTGATCAAACTCCTACAAAATGACTATCCATTTGGAATATTTCCCCCCAACAATTGACGTGACAAAATGTATGTCATAGGGTTGCAATCTAACACAACGATAGTTTTGCAAAGGAGTATATAGTGTTGAAATTTTTGTACTACTTGAACGGTTGCTAAAGCCAACTTTTCAACAAAAGATTACTTGCTTTCTATATCATTAAGATTACGACTTAAATAATATATAAGATGTTCAAATGTTGTCATCTTCTTGCACTAAAACCATAGTGATGGTTGTATCTATAGCAGCAAGATACAGGTTGAAGTCTTTTTGATGGTTAAGGGCATACATTAATGATTCTTTTATCAGGGAATCTTTGAGAGCATCAAAGGAAGCTTGTGTAACCTGATCCCAATGGAAGGGTACCCCTTTCTTCAAAATATGTGTATAACCTTTAGCGAGCTCAGTATATTTTGGAATGAACCTCCTCAGAAAGTTAGCTTTCCTTTGGAGTATCTGAATCTGAAGCAAAGTTGAAGGTGGACGCATGTCAAGAATTGCTTGAACCTTAAATGGGTCGAATCAAATTCCATCCTTAGAAACTAAAAAACCAAGCAGTTGACCAGAACCAACACAAACACACATTTGTATGGATTGAGTCGTATCTTGTAGTGTTGGCAATGTAAAAATATGGTTCTCAAATGTTGCGAATGATCAGTCCATTTTCGCAAATGAGTAGGCAGATCGTCAAGATATGGTTGAACTATGTTTTTGATGTCATGGAAGGTGTAATTCATTACCCTCTAAAATTTTTCTCCTGCGTTCTTCAAACCGAGAGGTAATTTACGATATGCGAATGTGCCTCACAGACATATAAATGCAGTTTTTGACTGGTCCTGTGGGCGGATATAGATTTGATTATAGCCCGAAAATCCATCCATGAATGAAAATATTTCACATCCGGCATATTCATCAATAATCTAGTTGATAATGGGTGTAGGATAGTTGTCCTTTGGACATGCTTGATTTATATCCCTATAATCGACGCACACTCTTATAGTTCCTTGCTTTTTCATCACAAGAACAATATACCAATCAGTGAGAGGTACACGGTAAATGAAGCCAACACACAAAATTTTTTCAACGTCTGCTTTAATGGCAGTGGCTTTCTTCAGATGAACAGGTCGAAGCCATTTTCGTACTGGTTTGACATATGGATACATCTTGATTTCATGTTCAACAATTCTTGAGTTAATGCTTGACATTTCTTCATATGACCATGCAAAGACATCTCTGAATTCGCGAACAAGAGCACAGTAGTTATCTAGTTCTAATGGAGAACAATATTTACCGACGTGAATATTCCCTACAATATTAGGTTTGGTCAAAATATTAATAATGATAGTCTCTTCAATGTTGGATAGATTTCACTCAAAATCTACTGTATTTATAGAATTTAATAAAAAATCAACAATTGAAGGGTGATTGAGGTCATTTGAATAATCTTCATTGTCATCTTGAAGGTGGGAATGATGATGACAATCTTCCCACATTGTCTATCCTATCATCATTGATTGGATGATTCCATTGTCTGTAGAATGTATACAAGACCAAGGATCAGAAGAGGTACCATATTCTAAAGACCTATCTACCCAAACACTTTTTGAGTGTGTATTCGGGTTTGTCGCACAAGCCCAAAAAATTGACTGCTACAAAGATTCGATGGGGCTTGGTGGCAACTCCTCACGATGATCCTCACTATTAAAATAGTCGAAACTCTTCTTAAACTCAGATGATGTAGAAGACATCATATGACAGGTTTCCACTGTGGCCTCTTCTGCAAAACTAGATGGAGACGGGAGGGCAAAAGTACCCATTAAGGAAGGGTCTTTTAGGAGACCTACTCCAACATTTTGAAGTGATTGTGAACTTCCATGGATCAATGGAATGCTTCTAGTAGCTTGTGAAATATTAGCAAAAAGGGCTAGTTGGTCAATGATTGTGATTCCACCTTGGAAGGGAAATGTAATCTTTCTAAAATATGTAGACACAATAGTAGCCATAGCATAAACCCAGGGCCTTCCTAGTAAAATATTGTAGTGAAAGAGTCCATCAATGACCTCGACTTCAATATCTATTGTCTTGCCCCCTAGTTCAATTTGCAAGCTACTTAAAATCCCATATGGAATGAATGTTCTTCCATCAAACGCTTTCAGTGTTGTTGGTGATTGTGACAAGGGTGGTGAACCAAGAGTTTTCCAACAACTCATTGACATAATACAAGTAGATGCCCCCTCATCAATGATGGTTCGATTGTAGGAATTTACAGGGTAAGTTCCTCAAACAGAACACCAAAAGGACACCGCTCACAAACATATCACAGATCAATACACCAGTATTTTGACGTGGTTAAAACCCTCAGAGAGGGAAACAGTCCACGGCCTGTGTCAATGTGGCTACTACATGCAATTTATTAATAAAAGAATGAAAATTTACATAAGCTTCTCTCATGCACGGTGAACCTACAAATGACCCTCCATGCGCTTTAAATAGAATTCATGGACCAATCGGGTGTCAAGCCACGGATCAAGTGTCGGTAATACCGAGGAGAGAATGAACCGTCGGATCACTACATATCGTGACCGTCGGATTGTAAGTTACAAATGTACACAGTAAAGAACACACTTTACCTAACTCTATACTAGACCAAGTTAAACTTAACTATTCCTATGTGTCGGAATATCCTAACATCCCCCCTTAAGAACAACTTGGGATAGGATTGAAGGATTTACAAATATGACACAATAGGAGAAGGAAGGAGGCACTAGAGCCTATCCCCCCTTAGTGACAACTTCCTGAACTCCAACCATAAATCGAAGTTTAATGAACTTCGCCTCTATGAGAGCCTTTGTGAAGATGTCTGCAACTTGATCATCTATTGAACAATATTGCACTTCAAGGACATGGTCATGAATGAGCTTTCTGATGAAGTGAATGTGTAGTTCAATGTGTTTGCTGCGCTGATGCTGAACTAGATCTTTGCAAAGCTGAATGGCACTTTGATTATCACACCAAAGTGTAGTCGGATGCTGCTGCTGAAAACAAAATTCTGATAGGATCTGACGAAGCCACAAGGCTTCCTTACTAGCCTCTACAGCACCACGATACTCTGCTTCTGCTGAAGAAAGAGAAATGGCAGATTGTTTCTTGCAAGCCCATGTAATAGGTCCTGAACCAAGAGTGAACACATAACCAGCAGTAGACTTCCGATCATCAAGGTCACCAGCCCAATCGGAATCAGTGAAACCAACCAATAGAGGAGATGCTTCAGCATTGTAATGAATGCCAAACTGAACTATACCTTGAACATAACGAAGTATTCTTTTAGCTACTTTCCAATGACTTTCACGTGGGGTTTGCATAAACCGAGCAACAAGACCAACAACAAAGGAAAGGTCAGGATGAGTATGGGTTAGATACAAAAGTTTTCCTACAAGTTGACAGTATAAGGTAGCATCAACTTCAGGGGAAGTACAAGTGACTGAAAGTTTGACTCCAGACTGAAAGGGAGAACGAGCTGGCTTACAATCTTCCATGTGAAAAAAACGTAGAAGATCACAGGCATACCTAGATTGGGAGAGGAAAATATCTTCCTTGGATTGCAAGACTTGAAGACCGAGAAAATAATGTAAGTGTCCAAAGTCTGTTATTTCAAACTTCTTTTTAAGGCTGGACTTCACATGGTTAATAAGGTTGGGATCACTACCAGTGAGGATAAGATCATCAACATAAAGAACAAGAATGAGAAGAGACTTGCCCAATTTCTTGGTGTAGACAGTATGGTCAGAATGACACCTAGAAAAGCCAGATTCTAAGAGAAAGCTATCCATTTTGGCATACCAAGCCCGAGGAGCTTGCTTGAGACCATAAAGGGATTTCTTCAGCCGACATACAAGGCTGGAGTTTGTTTGTATAAACCCAATAGGTTGTTCCATGTAGATTTCTTCATGCAAGTCCCCATGCAAGAAGGCGGATTTAACATCCATCTGATGGACTTCCCATTTCAAAGAGGCAGCAAGGGAAAGAACAAGGCGGACAGAGTTCATTTTGGAAACGGGGGAAAAGGTTTCAGTATAATCAATGCCTTCAACCTGTGAAAAGCCCTTAGCAACAAGACGAGCTTTATGTTTATCAACTTTCCCATCTGGTCCATACTTTGTTCTGTAAACCCATTTACATCTAACAAGTTTGCGTCCCTTTGGTAGAGGAACAAGATCCCATGTGTCATTTGCCAACAATGAATGATATTCTTCATTCATAGCTGCTTCCCAATGTGGATGGCCTGAAGCTTCTGCAAAAGTGTCAGGATCATGATTTACTGGAGCTTGAGCCAGTAAAGAAGAGGCTCTTTCAAACTGAGAACGTGTACGGCGTTGATCTGTAGGATCACCGGCAAGATCACCTGCTGCATCTCGAGTAGCACGGACCCATCTTGGAAGTGAAGGAGCTGAAGGAGCTGAAGGAGCTGAAGGATGATCCTAAGAAGGTGGTGGAGGATTATCTTCCTCACTTTCATCATCTGAAGAAGAAATGTTTTCAAAAGTAGAAGAGATAGGAAGAGGTGGCACATCCGCCGGACTAGGCTCGCAGGCCGATTTATTTTCATCAAATTTTACATCTCTTCTAATGATAACATTTTGGACTTAAATGGAATAAGTCTATATGCTTTGACATCTTCAGAATATCCAACAAAGATACATTTTTCACTCTTTGGTTCTAAAGCTTTACGTTTTTCATCTGGAATATGGGCCCATGCTTCACTTCCAAAAACACGAAAGTGACTCACATCTGGTTTAATAAAACTCCATGCTTCTTCTGGAGTGATGTTCTTTAAAGCTTTAGTAGGAGTGCGATTTAGTATGTAATTTGCACAGTTAATTGCTTCTGCCCAATAGTTAAGACTAAGTTCTTTAGATTGAAGCATACAATTAGCCATTTCCTTTAAGGTGCGATTCTTCCTTTCAGCTACACCATTTTGTTGTGGAGTATATGGAACAGTATGTTGCATTTGGATTCCATGCTCAGTGCAAAAGTTGATGAAGTCGTTTTTAACATATTCTCCGCCATTATCTGATCTTAGCTTAAGAATTTGATGTCCAGATTGTTTTTCAACAAAGGCCTTAAAGGCCAAGAATTTGTTAAATACTTCACTCTTGAGTTTTAAGAAATATACCCAAGTGCGTCTGGAGAAATCATCAAAGAAAGTTAAGAAATATTTGTAGCCAGAGAAGGAAACAACTGAAAGTGGACCACATAAATCACTATGCACAAGATGTAGAGGGGCCGAGGCGTGCCAAGAGGCACGTTTTTCAAAACTGTCCCGATGATGTTTTTCGAGTACACATCTGGAACAAACACCATCTCTGCAAGATACCATGGGAAGACCTGTCACCATATTTTCTTTACATAGGTTCTGAAGAGAGCAATAGTTTAAGTGACCAAATCGCTCATGCCAAAGTTTGCTCACTTCATCATTATGAGCAACAAATACTGAGGGAAGATTTGATGACCCAAAGTTGTGAAACTTATACAACCTTGTGGAATCATCAGCAATGCTAGTGGCTAAAATCTATCTAGGATCCTTTAGGTCCTTAATTACAACATCGTGAGGTGAAAATTCAACGATTTTACCTTCACCTGAATGAGTTATCTGATATACAGATAGAAGGTTGGAGGATAAGGTTGGAACACATAATACATCATTAAATTGACCATTGTCTATATGAACAGTTCCAGTCCCTACAACACTAAGAGATCTATTATCACCAACATATATATTTTTGGTGTTACAATCATTTAAAGAAGAAAACATGGCTTTATTTTTGGCCATGTGATAAGAAGCTCCAGAATCAATGAGCCATTCATGAGAATGAGAGGAAGAAGAGACATTTAATGCATATCCAGACCGAGATGCTTGACAACCACATGCAGAAAGTGCCATTCCTGAAGATGAATTTGAAGAGTGCTCCAAATGGATGTTATGCTTCTTCATTGCTGCTTCCAAGGCTTCCATCTTCTTAAAGCATTTAGATTCTAAGTGGCCATCTCGATTACAAAAGTGGCAATGTCTATCAGTCTTCTTCCCTTTGTTTTTATTTGCCTTATCATTCTGGTGAAATGATTTTTCATTTTGAGGCTGAAATTGCTTAGGACCCTTGTTTGGTTTAGGACCATTCTTTTTAGGATATGACTTCTTAGGATTCTTTGAGTTTGGTTGTTGCTGGGTGATTAACGCTTTCTTAGAAGAGTTTCCAAGATTAAGAAGACCAAGGTGTAAGAGTTTTTCTTGTTCTCTTATTAAAGAATCACAAAAAGCATCAAAGGAAAGGGGCTTGTAGTCATGTCCTTGAGAAATGAAGGCTTCTCTTGTAGAATGGAAGGTGGAAACAAACACAGAGTAGGCTGGTCCCAACTTAGAAAGAATGGAATAGATAAAGGCACTGTCTGCTTTAGTAACTTTACCACCTTCCAAAAGAAGTCTAATGGTTTTGAACTTGGACAAGAAATCTTCAATGCAAGAAAAATCATTGGGGTTTAATGTAAGCAACTCATTTTCAAGCTGATGTGCTCTAAGTTCATTTTATATTCCAAAAACTTTAGTAAGTTGCTCCATTGCTTTATCAGGAGTATCAAGTTCAGCAATATGGAATCTAGGATCGGGAGAGATAGACATCCCTATCAACCCACGTGCTTGATCTTGCCTATTTTCCCATTTGGCTGCTTTCTCTTCATCTTTGGGCTTGGTTTCTTGGCTTGTGGCTATTCGGTAAAGACCTTTACTTTTAAGTAAATCCACAATCTAGGACCACCATTGGAAGTAGTTGGTGCTGTCAAGGATAACTTGGCATGAACTTTCCGTTTTGACAGAAACTAAAGCCAGATATCTTGAAACTAAGTGCTCCAATAGAAAGAACTCGAAAAAATAGGCTGGTTCAAAAAAAGCGGTTCTGAAAACGGCTTCCGGATGAAGAAGTTATGACCTTTTTAAAAAACGTTGATGAAGGCACCGGCAAAGTGCGGGAATGTGCGGAAATGAAAAAAAAC
>APFE031748630.1:9893-39916 GCA_000404065.3 Pinus taeda
GTCACAGTTTGCAATTTAAAGAGAAAACAAAGGCACACAAACCCTTTCCACTACCTAACAGAGGTTGAAAGATAGGGACAGAGGCTGGAAAGCATCAACAAACAACGCAGCTCATCCATAAACAACAAAATCATCATGGAGCCTCTCTGGCACAAGAGAACTCCCAGACAGTGCAACAAGCTACCAAAATATTTGAAAGCGGTTACTATGTTGTCAGAAGCAGAAAACTCTGATCCCATGCTTTCCTAGAGGGCATCAAATTAGTTAACAATGCATATCAGGCAAATTAAGACTTCGAGCCTCTTAGAGCTCAGGAGCATTGTAAACAGGCTATAAATAGTTGTTAGTAAGATGTAATAGGGGTTCAACTTCTGGAGATTATTCCTCCTCTGTTCCTTCAAGCTTCTCATCTTCCTTCTAGCAATATAAGCTTCTTTTGCTATTACATGTTCAATCCCCATTTTCTTTGATGTTTTAAGCTTGCACTTGAATAGTTTATTCATGCTTTCTATTGTGTCTAATGCCATATAACTATCATCTTATCTCTGCATTGATATATTAGTTTTGCAAGTTTCATTTACTGCCTATAGCTAGTCATTCATATATGTTCATGTATGCAATCTGCTAGTACATTTAGTATTCTCCATCTATCCATTAAGTCTATAAACTATTGAGCATTAGTGGTCTAAAGCCTTGTGTTGCTGAGAGTGTTCATGCATGCCTAGAGTGAAAACAGAGCTGAAATGGTTATCTAACTTGATCCAAACCATCATTTATTCCAATAGTTCAAAGAACAATATTGAAGATTATATGTTACCAGGCATCTCTAATCTACAACCTAGGAGAGTTTCCTGGAGTGCTAACATCCACAACACCGTATGCACACAACACCACATATCCATCATGCGCACAGTACATTACATACACAACACCGCATATCCAACATGTACATAACACGATCTATACCAAGAAACCTTGCTTCCAGTGTCTTATCCATGCTTGTCCCAGCATGTTGCGGACCACACTTCTTTCATTTCATTAATGTATCCCTTGGTATAGCATGTCCATAACATAGACATAATACAATCAGATAATATCAACTCATAACCACATTATACTAACCTCATAGATTTTCTAGGGCTAATCCTCCCAATTGATTCCTCACAAGACCAGGAACCTCTTCATTCAATTCACCTACATAAGCAACCATTCTTCCACAAGAATGATCCCTAATGACCCTGTCGGACAGTGACATAGATACATGGATACATACATACATATACATAAACATTAGCATAAATAATCATGATCTTGTCAGACAACGATATGCATACATACACATATATACATATAAGCATCAACTTAAAATAATAATGATCTAGTTAGTCAATGACATACATACATACATGTATACACATATAGACATCAACATAATCATGATCACAATGTAATTACTAGATATCATAAGGTCAAGGTTGAGAGAACTCCCTTTATGCATGCAACACATGCGCAACATCAAGAAAAATAGTTCCCAACATAGCCAAGGCATATGATGCCTTAGATCCATTCACTTCACCTTTTGTTACCTTTATCATGACTGTCCCACCATCATCCATTTACACCAATGGACCCAACCAATCCAACTGGATGTCATACTCTTGCCTTCAACTGCTCTTACACATGCACCGGCTTCATCCGAGTCTTACATTACCTATCTGGTACCACACAACTCTCCTCAAGCTCCATTAACTTTTCTCTTTCCCAACTAATTCCCAAGACTCTCAATACATTAAAGACAAGACCGAGAATCAAACAAGAAGGAAACCATGGAAAACTAACAATAATATAACACCACAAACAAAGTGGCATGGCCATGCACAAGATGCAAATAAAATCACAATCAAGCACAACAAATCACCCAAAGGCCAAAAGGAAAAAGACTGAAAACAGACACCATGACTCAATCCCCATGGTTCCTAATGCTTCCAAAGGAAAGCTCAACCTAGACCTTCTTCAAGATTTCATGGTAATCTCTTTACCATGCAATCCCCTGTGTCATATTGCTATGAATGCATAATTGCCAGTGCATAAATATACATAACAACATACTAGTTACCTTGCCTTGTTGTGCCAAGCACATTGCCTTATAACTGAACACGTCCATGCCATATCTCAAGGGGATCCAATTCCCTTGACGAATCCATGCATAACTGGAACCTAGTTGATGTACCTATCAAATACATGTTCATGACTATAGCACATATCCACATAATGTCAGACAAAATCAAGGGGATCCAATTCCCTTGACGAATCCATGCATAACTGGAACCTAGTTGATGTACCTATCAAATACATGTTCATGACTATAGCACATATCCACATAATGTCAGACAAAATCAAGGTTAAGAAGACTTTTTGTATGCAAAGCACTCATTCGTTTGGAATCAGGGTTTCCAAACATAGCCAAAGGAATTCTTGCCCAATTTCTTTCTTCTACCTTTTTACTTTGTTGGAATCGAGGCTTACTATATGTTGTCACATCACCCAACTATTAGTTATATACATACATCAACTATTACCTTACCATGTTAATACCAAGCATGTTTCTTGCAACTCTTCACACATGTCAACCAGACGTTCCAAATATCAAGACAATCATATCTATCAATTTGAAATCAACCTTCACCAAGACTAGAAACCATGTCATACTCAACAATCAACTCACATTCATCAGTCATAATACATAATGCTACAACTATCACCTACTTACACTCAAGTACATATCAATTGTCTCGACACATATTTATTAGTACAATCATCTTAAAACAAGATCATTCCTTGATGCAATCCTATAGACTCATATTCAGATCATGCAATAAATCAAACATTCAATAAACTATAAATGTACTAGGTTAGATAAATAAACTAGATGACATAATAAACACCAAACACTCAAAAACCAACTAGACGACATAATCAAACAATGAAGCACAAAGTAGACGACATAAGCAAGCTCATACCTTAATGTATCTTAGGGAAGGCTATCTTGTCTGCACAATCAATATAGATTAGCACGGTATAACTTCACAACACATCAGCTTAAACACAAATAGGATCATGATATCCACAACAGTCACTAACTAACATGTTCACATCGTAAACTCATAAATAATTATCATTCATACATAATAATCACATCTACACAATCAATCTAGATTAGTATAACATAATATCATGACATATTAACTCATACATGAGTGTCATAGCCCTAACCATTTGCATATACCAATCCAACTTAGCATGATACATGTATGATGATGTGTTCTTGCCTCGAGTTCCAATGTTGCAACTTCACTTTAATCATTTTCATGTCCTGCTCTATCTTAGCCAACGTATCAGCATCATAACAAACCAATATCTCATGATGACCTGATTCATACAATGACCTCACAATTCATGTCTAACCTATCATACATGCATAACCATAATCATGAAAATGCATGCATAACAACATATATACATCGACATGCCTAACAAATTCATATACAACCATACAATCATGACGACGCATCGAACAACAACACCATCAACCTTCACATGGCGACATCACTACAACCATGATCAACACCATGCAAATGAAAAAGCACATGGACTACAAGCATAAGGAACACATATGCAACTGACATGAATGCATGACCAACACACTGCCCATCCAGTCCGAAGGGGTGAACCATGCTTTGATACCACTTTGTAACACCCTCCTCCCACATCTACCCAAGCAACCAGCCAGACAAGGTAAACATGCGACGAGAGACCACTATGATATGATTCGACCTCCTAAGTCATGTTAAGGAAGTGGAACTGACAAAAACACACCATGCAGACATTCAACATCAACATTAGGACCCTCGGGAACCAATCCAACCTTTCTGCCAACTAGCCCCTAGGCCCCACTAAGCTTTTGGACCAGTTGACCTCTGGGCACTCTCCTGCTATGGGCATGCTAGCATCTAGGGACTCTAGACGCTCTCATAGGCCTGAAAGCCAGTTTCTAGGGGCTTTTTTTGTCAGTGTTGTGCCAGCGCCCCCGGGATTTGAGCCACTTTTTCAGGCCCAGAGCCCAGGTCACTGCCCAGAATAGAATGACATCTTCAAAATAGTAAGATAACATGGAAATGACAGTGCAAAAGCAATTACCTAAACAAGACCTTAATTGGACCCCCACTAGCCATGACAAGCATTTCGTCAAACATATCACGAATATGTAATCTACAAGTGTAAATAACAGACCTAAGCATAGGGGTCTCATACTTAGTTGAGAATCGCTAAGAGACATTGATGCCTCAACATATTAACTGTAATTTCATCCATTAGGTCATAGACACAATGATCATTCATTTACAAGTAAAAACATGATGAGATCCATAAATAACTATTGTCATAAACACATACATAACCAAAATAATAGCAGCATAAATACTAATGAAAAATACAACCATATAAACCACATATAATCCAGTATAATAATCATAGAAATACAAGGAGAAATAACCTCATGTTGATGATGCAAAATCCAAACCCGAGATGGGACTTCCATGTTCCACCCAACTGTAGAATGGATGATCCAAATCTCTCTTCAGCCATTCACCCTCGTGCCATATTCCAAGCATGAATGTGGGATCTCATAAAACACATCAATCCAAAACCATCCAAGTCTTCTAGTAGCCAACCACCTTAACCCATCAAAGAGTGATTCCACCTCACGGTCGGACGTCACAAAACCATCATCAAATTGGTCTCTATCCAAGCCTTACAGTGCTCTAGAGCATTTTTTCCAACCAAGACTCCAGGACTAGTAACTCAACCCACAGCTTTTACCGGGCTCTAGAGCATTTTTCCAACCAAGGCTTCAGGACTAGTAACTCAACCCACCAAGGGCTCTAGAGCAATTGTCCAACCAAGGCTACAAGACTAGTAACTCAACCCAAGTTGTTTTAGGGCTCCAGAGCATTTGTCTAACCAAGGATCCAGGAACTAATAACTCAACCCAAGCTAAGGAAACATGAGAACCAACCAAAACAAAACAATGAAATGAAACCACAATCTCCATGGCTATCCTTGAAATGGCAAGGCTAGGCAATCCACTATCAATCTCGATCATCCTCCATGCCTATGACAAATCATAACCAACAAGCCACATACATATACCATGCATGCCAAAACTAGTGAGGAAAACATACATGGAACTTGGCACCTGCAAGCAAATCCCATTGTAGCTGCTGATCTAGATGTCCTATTGCGCCTTCCTGCTCTTCCTTTGCCTTCTTTCTCCAAAACCAAAGTATGTCACACCCTCCAAGAGTGCTCCAAGAAAACTCTAAGTATCCAAGATTATGAGAGAGGGAGAATAATGAGAGAGCTCCAACACTGAACTGACAAAAGGTTCATTGACCAAGCCTGCCCACTGATCCTCAGAAGCCTTTTTATTAATTAGGCTTCTATTTTCTTCAATTTCCATTATGTTCCTTCAATTTCCTCCTCACATGCAACCTGTGAGCTTTCACCTTCCTTTTCTCCTAATTTCCATTATTTTCATAAATAAAATTCCAATTAATGCCTCTTGCCTTTCCAAACCCTTTGCCATTTCCTTTGCCAATTTTCCTTAGCCATAATAAATCGAATGAACACCCACTAGGATGTTTCACCCACCATTCATCTTGGAATACGTGTCCCATCAACCGTGGTCTTATATATTTTTACATGAAGTTTTACCAGGGCTGTTACAGCATTGCAATTATAGAGAGGATGAACCAGAGAATCAATTAGTACATCAAAAATCTCACCTCGGTGCCAAGAAGAGCATGGATGGTGTTTATTAGAGAAGCTAGGGCTCGGGTAATTAATGCTCGGAGGTGATGGATGTGTTATAAGCCTACACATTATGTATAGATCTATACCTTACATTAGCATGGCTCTCAATTTTGATTACGATTGTTTACTTCTTTTCCAAGATTATTAATTATTTCATATTCTAATACGATTTAATTGATAATATGAGCTAGTTAATCTTCATAATTTGAAATTTCCCTTGAATTGAAAACATATTGATATATGAAGAATATATAATTTAGAATTTATTTTGTAAACATTTTTATTTATTTTATATATTTATTTATTTTTCTCTTTAAAATTTAACATAATCAATTATTTTTAATTATATAAGAACATATCCTCGATTGGGGTGCGAGAAAGCTAATTGTCCCTCTCGGGATTCCTGTCATGTGTGAAAGGATCACTAAAAGGGCTGGAGAGTGGCATGCCCTTGCCCTTGCATGCGTGATTAGGTAAGTGGGGTGGCTGTGTGCATGGGCCAAGTTAATGTTAATGAGACGAGTCGTGGGGCTCTTAATATCCACGTGGGTAGGGCTTAATATCCCATGCATGTATTTGTCTTGTGTTGGGGTTTGGCTCCTGGAGGTAAGCATAGGTTCTTGGGTATCAATCTCTAGTCTGCAAGGAAGGTCAGGCAATTCTGCTCTCAGGACAGGATTGGTCCTCTCTCTTTCATAGCATTTGTAGTAAGGTATGTTCTTCTCCTTTTCTCCCCTCCTCGACCGCGACCTACTCAATATAATAATGTCTGTCGAAATTTTAATCATAATCTTTGCCATTCAACTCTTGTAAGAAATGGAACTCATTGTCTTGAGAATGGGAAAGTTCTTGTGGTTTCATCATCCGTAATGTCTATTGTTTCTATGTTGGTATCCATTTTCTTTTGCATTCTTCTGTCTTGAATGGGAATGTATGGACTATTTATGGTTTGTATCCTTATGTTGGAGGAATGTATGTTCATTGGTGTTGGTTATGTCATTGGATTTTTGGCCCTAAGCATGGGAATGAGCTTCAATTCCTTGCATTTGATTTGTTACATCTATGGTGTGGACCTCACTATTATTTGGCTCGGGGAGTCGATCTGTGGAACCTTTCACCTGAGGTGATAGACTAATTTCAGTATTTCTCTGTCTATTGACTTACTTGAGCACAGGGTGCTTGTATACAGTCTTGAGCACCAAAGGTGGTCATCCTATTTGACCCTTAGTTTTTATGAAAGGCCCGAGCCTAACATTGTTTGCCTCTTGCTTTAATTTCATGTTACTATGTTAGGTTCTCATAATTTCAGTTATCACCTACCCACGAGTAGTTGGTCTGGTTCTAGACGGTGGCTCTTTTTGTTTGGTTGTCATTTTTTGGTTTGGTTGATAATTCAAATGGCTCGCCCTTCCCTTCATGCTAGCTCGTCCAAAAATGGGGGTCAAGGTCGTAGTCAATAGTCGGGGAACTAAGGTGACAAGGGTTCATCCTCCACACAACAACCGAGAAGAAGCGGTCGTAAGAATGACACTCGAATTATCGGTGAGGTGGCCCGGGCTTACAACACAGGCACCCCATCCCAAGTTAAACAAATGATCTCAACATGAGAAGGAGAATTAAATCAGCAAACAGAAGCTGAAGTGCAGATAGAAGATTGGAGCATCCTCATTCCTGGCCCAGGTAATACTCGAGGCCGCACCACCCAATATAAACAAATTTTCCATCTCTACTTGTTGATGAAAAGTGTTGTGGACAAAGCTATCATGACCTCTCCTGCAGGCTTTGTCAAATTTGATCCAGTTTTTTAGGAAATTCTTTTAGAAATAATTTCAACTTATCCAATTTCAAATCCAGCAGTAGAATGTTCATCTCCTCCGCATTAAGCAGCACATCTCGTGCCTTCCTCAGTCTGAATTACTAGGCTCCATTTCTAAGGACCCATCTCCTACGAAGTCCTCTGATGATTAGTTGTTAGTATTGATATGGCAAGTCCTAATTTTGTTTAGTTTTCTTGATGTATATGTCGGCTAGTAGTTCATACTATAGATATTTAGGTGATAGATAGTTTCCAAACATTCAATCCTATAAGGCTTTGTTTGACACGATTAAACTAATGAGGTTTTGAATGGCTTATAATGAGGTTTGGTGGCCAACTAACCAAGTTTCCCAATGGGCAGGTTGAAGCCACTGAACTTCTTTCATGGATGTAACCTGCTTTTTGAAAATGAATGAATGAAAAGGTCCTGCCAATCTTACAAAAAAAAGGTTATATATGAACATATATCTCATTGAGAAGGAACGTGGTGGAAACCCTAAATCCTTTGGCCACCGCCATGTCTTTGGGGGATTTTCAACTTCAGTATTCTTCCCTTTGTCTGAAGCTCCCTCATTATGTCATCATCATTATAGATCTATTAAACCATGATGATATTTTTTGTAATAGTGTTTTTCCCTCCTTCAAGGTGATGTCATCGCTTCAAATCACTCAAGATTTTCAATATTCATGAGGTCGATCTTAGGGGGTATCCTATGTTTGCAGGTGGGAGTCAACGGATTTGTCTCTACAATCGTAGGTATATCCAAGATTGAACAAGAATCCCTTCTATCTCAATACAAATCCTATTAGTTTTTTATGGTTGGGTAGAATCAGACAAGTATTCTAGTCTCAACTGTGGTCAGAGAGGCTTAAAAACACAAGAACTCCAAAACCCAGAAATTTTTTTTATGAGAAAACACCTACAAATGGCTCAATTAAGTTAATTAGTCAAAAATTAAATATTTCCTAAGTATGACTTAGGAAAAATGATTAATTAATAGGAATTAATTGAGAAAGGTGATATTTCTCTAGAAACTCACATGGATCGACTCAAAGATGATATTAGTCATTGATGAGGACTTAATCATAGTCGTTGGTGAGCCGGTGAGAGATTATAATAGGAGGTCGATGGGGTTGGAGAAAAATACACAGGAAGAGTGAGTTTCCTTGGCAGATCAATTTTATAGAGAGCGACATTCAGTCGAAAGAATTTGAGCCAAAAGGAATTAGGAGCAAGAGAGAGATTAGTAGCATATTTTCAAAGGAGATTTCTAGTTTCGGAAGAGTCAGCAGAGGAGGCTGAATTATTTTCCCATGAGGCTACACAGGGACTGCATAGGTGCCTCAAGAGGGAAATTCGATTTAGCTAGGAAGGAAGTCATTTCAAGTTCCAGAGGGCACGAGAAACGCTTCAAAAAGAAACAACAAGCTAGACAATTGATTTAAGATCAAATTCGGGCTGTGCGTAGAAGGGACTGTGCAAGGGTATTCTGGGGGCTAGTTTCAATGAGCAGATTATTGTTGGATTGCTTGTGGAGAGGGGTAAATTTCCCTCACATATTTTTCCAGTATTTCTCTCAAATTGGATTAATATATTAAGAATCCAAATTATACTCATAATTTTTGTTAATTAATAATAAAACCCTCATTTGCTACATCGGTTTTCTCGCATTGGGTTTTTCAGGGACAATTGTCCAAAAATAACCGCATCATATTTTTTTGTGCTCTATTTTTCTCAGTTTCCAGCATTTTATTTTCCACAACGTTTTATTGTAATGAATTTACAGTGTGATTGATTTGTTAATTTGTCATAAACAAAATAAATTGCATAATTTAATCAATTAGAAGAATTAATTCAAGTTGTTGCATTTCAAGAAAAATTTCACATGGTATCAGAGTAGATTTAATTAGTTCGGAAGATTAGTGGTGAAAGGAAGAGTTTGTGCAGATTCAAAGGGAGTCTGGTAGATTGATTTCCAGATTTGCATAGAGCCAACCAAGCAGTTCAAGTTTCTATTCAGAGAGGTCAATTTTCCAATGCAGGGTAGAAGGAAAATTCATAAAGCCCAGCAGAAGTTCCAACAGGTAGTCGTGAAGTCAGGGTGCAGTTCTAGTGAGCAAATTAGATATTGAATTGAGTAGATTTAGATGTAGTTCATGTTGCAGTAGAAAAATTAGTATCGAGTGGAAGAGAAATTACACATACTAAAGGATTTCTCTTAAAGGGTTTCCAGTTTCAATCTTGAAGGAAATTTTAAATTTCTAGTTGCAAAGGCAAAACCAACACACAAGATTGTACATTCAAGAAAGGAGTTTGTATTGCAAAGCAAGTAACCAAGTAGGAGAGGAGGATATTCGTGTCTATTTTCTCAGTTATGAGTTTTGCAAAAATGGCCTCAACATGACTTTGAGATCAGCATAGGCTAGATGGAGCCTCAAATTATTATATCTAGAAAGCCAGAACGTGTTTCCTTCTAGATGAGCATGGTCTGAGGACGTGAGAGTTGTTGTAGTACTGATAGACCCACAACAACTATAGAACTACAATAAGGAGATGGCCAAGGTGAACTGGTTGATTCTCGATGGAGTTTGAGAACATGTAGTTTCACATATAGCAGACAAGAATACAACCAAAGAGATGTGGGATGTTATTATAGCACTATGCCAGAAACCTTCTAAGAATCAAAAGATATTCTTGAAAGAGAATTTGAGGACCACTAGGATGTAGAAGGGAGGAGTCACCCCCTACCTCACCAAAATTCAGGATATAAGGAACGAGCTTGCCATAGATAGAGAGACGCCACAAGAAGTTGAACTAGTGTGTGTAGCCATCAATGATTTCATCGAGGAGTGGGCTACTTTCATCCAGGTCATCACTAGAAAAGATCATATACCTGGATGAGATCGATTGTGGGTAGATTTCATGCGGGAGGAGATGTGACTTGCTTTAGTCAAGAGAAGTCTCTGTGGCAACAACATAGGATAAAAGAGTGTGAAGGAGGAGGAGAAAGTAGCCCTTACATCAAAGGGAAAGGCAAAGAAAGGTCCTAGTCAAGGAAAAGACTCACAAGGAGGAGAAAAGAAAAAGAAGGATTTGTCAAAGATCAAGTGCTTCAGGTGTGGTGAGTTTGGTCACTACAGTAGCCAGTGTCTGAAGAGGAAGAAGGAAAAGGAGGAGAAAATAAAAAGAAGTATTTGTCAAAGATCAAGTGCTTCAGGTGTGGTGAGTTTGGTCACTATAGTACCCAGTGTCTGAAGAGGAAGAAGGACAAGAAGGAGAAGCAGGAGCATGCAGCAACTTCGGCGGAAATCGTCAATTTGTCTTCCAGGTTGGAGGATGAATTCGCATTGTATGCAACTATACCTCCAAGAGATGGGTGGGGAGACATTGATCTCTAGACCCCATAGTTGCAAATTTTTGGGCACGGTCCAGGGTCGATAACATTGGATAGTTGTTTCCTCATGGATCAATACCCTTTCTACGGGGGAACCATAATATTCAGTAGAAGTTGGATCATTTTCAGATGGCGTAGTAAGTCTTGAGGGATAGTTGCAGTTAGATTTTGATGGGAACAGAGCAGTTTTAGTGCCAACATTCTCAGTGGACATTCCACAAACTAGTAGCAGTCAGATTCTCAGGAGATAGTTGTATTTCATGGGACACAATTGATTCAGTTCTCAATTGTCGTAGTTGCAGCAACAATAATACATGAGATCAATTGCAGCACAATGCAAAGTTGGCAGTAGTACAGGGTGTACAGTGCAGTGTCAGCAGCAACACAGATGTATGTTGGTTCAACTTAGAGTAGTGGATAAACAAGAGTTGCAAAGTGGCTTGGTGGGCAGTGGTGGGTTATCACAATTGGCAGACATCAGCAACGTGTATGGGAGGATGTTATGAGATTTTCTAGAACACCTTCCTCGCTAAGAGGGACTGTTAGTTTTTATGGTTGGGTAGCATCATACAAGTGTTCTAGTCTCAACTTTGGTCAGAGAGGCTGAAATACACAAGAACTCTAGAACCCAGAAAAAGTTTCATGAGAAAACACTTAGAGATGGCTCAATTAAGTTAATTAGTAAATAATTAAAATTTTCATAAGTCTAACTTAGGAAAATAATTAATTAACAAGAATTAGTTGAGAAAGGTGAAATTTCTCTAGAAACTCACATGGATTGACTAAGGGATGATTGTAGTCATTGATGAGGACTTAATCAGGTCATTGGTGAGCTAGTGAGAGATTATAAGAGGAGGTCAATGGAGTTGGAGCAAAATACATAGGAAGAGCCAGTTTCCTTGGCAGATCGATTTTTCAAAGAGCAACATTCAGTCGGAAGAATTCAAGCCAGAAGGAAGCAGGAGAAAGAGGGAATTCTGTAGCAAATTTCTAGAGGAGATTTCCAATTCCGAAAGAGTCAATAGAGGAGGCCGAATAATTTTCCTAGGAGGTTGCATAGGTGCCTCAAGAGGCCAATTCAATTCAGCTAGGAAGGAGGTTGTTTCAAGTTTCATAGGCTAGGAAGATTTTCCAGAGGGCATAAGAAACGCTTCCAAAAACAGCAACAACCTAGAAAACTTATTCAGGAGTAGATTCAGGCAGTGCCTAGAAGGGATTGTGCAAGCATTGCATAGAGGCCTACGCAAGGGTATTCCAGGGGCCAATTTTAGCTACCAAATTGTTGTCGTATTGCTTGTGGAGAGGGGTGAATTTCCCTTAGATATTTTGCTATTATTTCTAAGCATCCAAATTGTACTTAGAATTTTTTATGCTGCATAATAATAAAACCCTCATCTACTGTACCAATTTTCCAGCATTGGGTTTTTATGGGGACAATTTTCCAAAAATAACAATTTCATATTTTTATGTGTGTGCTCTACATTTCTCATTTTCCAACATTTTATTTTCCGCAATGTTTTTTTGTGAAGAAATTGCAGTGTGATAAATTCATTATTTTTGCGTAAAAAAATAAAAATGTTAATTTAATCAGTTAGAAGAATTAATTTTAGTTGCTGCATTTCAAGGAAAATTTCGCAACTCCTACATGAGGGTAGGCAGCTTCAGGAAGGGATTATTTTCAAATATTATGGTATAGCCAAGGATGTTTTAATCCTCTTAGTCTCAAGACTAAACAAAGGAACCAAAGGCTAGGATATGTCCTCTTCCTCTAAGCCATACTCCTCTAAGGATGCTCTAAAGTCAGGGCTCTCACAACTGACTCCCAAAGATCTCTCAGGACTAGCCTTCATTGTAGAACAAGTGAAATATATTCCAAAACTAGAGATGGAAGACCCTCAATTTGATATTATCAGCTTATCCTATGAATGGAATGCCATAATTTGTTGTTTCAATGGGCCTCTGGTCATCAACATCCATGCTCCTAGAATGGCTGCATCAAAATTTGTCCCTGAATATGGATCTATATTTATGTTCGAAGGGCTTCTTTGTGGTTGATTTCAAAAATCCAAAGGACCATCAATGATATTTTAATCAATGACCCTAGTTTTGGGGTCACTCAGGGTTTTCCTTTCAATAATGGTTTCTCAAATTCAACCTTTTATCCATGATAGATATGGCCACTCCAATTTGGGTAGGAATTCTTAATATTTTAGATTTGGGGCTTTTGCAATCTCAGTTTGGTTGGGAATTTATTTATGGATCCATCACATGAGATTTTTGGATTATCAACGTTTCGAACTTGCTTATGAGGTTCACAATCAAGATGATAAACTTCTTCAACTGTCTCCCTTCCGTATAGGGTTACTATTTTAGATTTGAGGATTCTCTGAACTAAGTTATGTTAACTCTAGATGTCTTATCTCTTGGTTTTTTTATTAAGAGAGATATAAATATGGTTGGGAGGGGTATTGTAACCTTTGCAGGCATCTATGTTGAAATAGATATTATAAAAGGGCTACATCATAGGATCCTTATCAATTGGAATGCAATGACCTTTTGGCAATCAGTGGATTATGAAAACACAACTTTTTGTTGTATGTCTTGTCAACAGCTAGGTCATCTCTGTAATTCTTGCCATTCTTCTCAAGAGAATTCTTATCCCCTTGATGCTAAGAAAAATAATTGAGGATAGCAAGACCCAAAAGGATATAAGAATTCCCCAGCTCACAAGAAAGATAATGTGTAGCAACAAAAAGCAATTGCAATCAAATCTAATGCTTCAACCTTAGTTCAACCCATTACATAGACTATGCAATCCTCCTATTTCTTCATCATCTCTTGACTCTCATTTAAATCCCTTGGATGTAGAAGAGAGTGATACGACCATGATCCTAGCTTCGTCCATGAGCAAACATAAACATCTTCACAAAGCAAAGCACTTGGATAGTGATAAGGAAGCAACCATTGTTGTGGATGCTCTCAAAATGGAAATGCCTCAAGGAAATGTAGTCCTTGTATCGATGTCATTTTCTCTCGACAACTTCTTGGGATGGATTGGCGTTCGCAAGAAAAAAGGAAGAAAAGGCCTTTGAACAACTCAATTATCTTTTTTTATCTCTTCTTGCTGGTCTCCCCTTGAGTGGGGCAACAAATGGTTTTAGTCTTTGTTTTTCACAAACACACCTAAAATTTTGCAAATTCTTGACACTTTATTGCCTCTCGTTTGGTTTCTAGGATGGCAGACCATAGACAGTAATTTTTCTAAATTGATGTAAGTCTTTTTTATTGCAATACAAAGACAACTTAAAAAAAAACAAAAAAATAAAAAAAATAAAAAAAACATAATAAAATAATAAATAAAGAAAAAAAAAATTAAAAAAAAAAAATAAAAAAAAAAATTAAAAAAAAAATTAAAAAATCACACACATTTATATAAACTATTAAAGTTGACTAGTAATTTCATTATATTTGTTAGAAATTAATTAACGGAGCAATGAAACACATAAAATATTGCATAAACAAAAAATACAGAAATGCGTAAAAGAAGAGAAACGTAGATATACATGGTTCACCCAATTTGGGCTACGTGCATAGAGAAACAACTAGTCCTTCCTTTTATATTATATAGCAAAATGAAAAGATACCACCTAGAACATATCCATTTTAATTTCCCCTTTGCTCTCACACAACCTCCTCTCTCTCTCTCTCGTTCAGAATAATAATACACAACCGCAATACAATTCCGTCATATAAATCGAGGGTTTCCTTCTGGGAAAAAAACCCTAAATTAGCATAACTTCTATCGTTAGATCATCTGCCTAATGAATGATCCAATTGACTACAAAATTATAGTATTTTACAAGGCAATTTTTCATTTTTTTTAGAGTTGGGGGCGTTGCCCCAAACCACTGCCATTGTTGCCCCATCAGGAATAGGGATCCAATGCAGCCGGGAAAAAAAAACAACAACAACAACAACTTTGAACAATCATAAAGATAATTAGAGTCCACACCCAACAGCTTTTTTCTCAATAAGCGCTTATCAATACCACCGTTTATCCCCCCTCATAAAGTCAATATGCTACTTTTTTGGGTTTCAAAAAAAAACAAGACCCACGTAGTGGCAATGTCACTGCTCTTGCTTTTTTGCACATTACTGCCACATGGTTTTTGTTTATTGTGCAAAAATGATATGGACTTTTGTGTGAAAATAATATTAAAAAAAATTAAAAGAATAAATAAGATTTTTAATATAAAATTGATATATAATATGTATATACTAAAAATGAATATAAATGTATATTAATGTTGTATTTACTATAAGTATTTGAGGATTATATTTTTTTAAAAGAGGTTTGTATTGTTACAATAAGTTTAATATTTTATATTATCTATTTAAAAAAATTTGTAAGTTTGGTGGGATTACATTTGTATCAAGTCGAATCTATCACCCCAATCGGGGCAGGGAATTGAACTGGTGACTTCACATCGAGTGCTTTAATAAAGCACCCAATCACTGTCTATCCAAGACCCCGTGGACATTTTTATTTTTATTTGTCAACTGGGTAGGACCTTTCTTTCAATTATTTTCAAAAAGCAGGCATGTTACGTCCATAAACTGTGTGGTTGGGTGGCCTCAACCTGCCAAGAGGGAAACCAAATCTGTTGGCCACCTAAAAGCATGATAAGCCATCCAAAAACAAAATAGTATGAGCCTGTCTATCCAGGCTATATAATCATGTATATCCTGAAAATTCCAAGATTCTAGATAACAATAAACATAAGCATACAAAATATAAAATTGTTGCATACAAAACTAAACAGTAAACATCCAACTATTCATCATTAGTTGAATCCACCGGAGTAGGATCCTTCGCACTGGTGCCTTGAAGCTCAGAGTGTGAGATATACAGGATATGTTTTTCAATGCGGCTGAGGAGGTCATTATGCCTTTGGAGCTAAAATTGGATCTGCTGGAAATCTTTGTTATAATTTGGGAGCCAATGAGAAGAAGAGGTCAAAACAGAAGGAATATGTGCCAAAGATTTCACCAAGAGATTCTTCATCATCTAATTCAGATGGAAAAATTTCTATATTGAGAAGTTCTTCCTTGCGAATGTCTAGGATCTGGCACCAGAGACTACCAATCTTCCATATCACTTCCCACAAGGTCGGCTTACTGGTTAAGCTCAGCTTCCCAAACTTCTATTAGCTGGAAAACCTGGGTGAACTACCCTCATGGTACACAGAGGAAACTTCATTAATAATACGAGAGACAGATTCATGGCCACGACATTTTCCCTCAAGTTCATTAGTGAAACGAGACTCATGCACACCTTAGGATTTCTTGCCTTGGTTGCGAGATCCCCGAGTGGCCTTTCCGTTTCTTGCAGTGGCATGATCCATGGTTCGAGGATTGTGGAGAAGAATGGTGACAGAAGTCAAAGACCCTATTAGCCAACCTGAGAATGGGTCGCACCAAACTAGGATACCTGCAACAGTAACCAGTTGTAATAAGCCCATTTTAATCAAAACCCATTGCCTCCCTATGATGCAGACTTCCACCCAAGAGATTAAATAGTTTTGGAACTAGAAAACAAGGGTCCCTCTCTACCTCGCATAATTGAGGCCATAAGAAAAATCTGAGCCCCTCTCATGCTAAATACCAAAAGCGCAGGGCCTACTCCACCAACATTCGAAAGTAAACAACCACCATGGCTCCATCGCTAGGGCTAGGAGGACAGCTGGGAGCAAGACACAGGCCCGACCCACCAAATACCCATATGCGGGAGGGAAATTCCAAAAGAAAGAGACAGAGGTGTAAAGCAAACATAGAAACCTTCATATCAAACTACAATTTCCGGATATAATTTCCAATGAACCATCTTCCAAGCTAGCCAGTATAACATAGTTCCATTCATTACACAAACCATCAAAATTAGGAAATTAGCCATCGTAGAAGAGAAATACAAAATAAGACTGAGAACATACCCGTGAATGCTAGTTTGAGGCAACGGTGGATGTGCTGATACCTAGTGAAGGATCATGAAGTGCACCTTCCCCAGTTCGTGGAGCTACTCAAACCAAGGCAGAGTCAACCAGGGATTAACAACATAACAATTACCAAACTTAACAACATCAAAACACACAACATTCCTTTTCAGGTTGCTTTTGCCACCTTCATAAATGTAATTAATAAGAGGCATGTGAGAATTCACCACTCCATGTGCCTCATGCATGTGGAGGGTGGCGGAGTACCATGTCAACATCATTAAGTTAATTGGCTGGCAAGGGTGGGGCCTGCTCGGTTTTACTCACACCTCGATCGAGGAGGACATATTATTTATTTAATTTAATATTCATTTACTTTTATGTTTTATTTCTGAATTTTACACGTTATAAATATAACTAGATGTGATTAAGTTGGAAAATATGTTTATATTATTAATATTTTATAAATATATGTAACCCAATTTTTTTAAAGAAAATAAATGTTATTCATATTTTATATATTATATAATAAAGTTAATAATAATAAAAAAATATTATATTTATGAATAATTTGCATTGGTCAATATTAAATTAATAGAGGTTAATTATTAGAGAAAAATATTATCATTTAAATAGCCATAAAATGAATGGGAATGTTTTCAATCAAAAAAAATATGGATATGTCACATTAAAAAAGAAACACGGATAAACCTACAATATTATAGAAATAAGTAGTTTGTAAGTACGACTTTTTGGAAAGTTTTCCGGTTTATTTTCCGATCTAATTAGTCTAGATCCGGCAACGATTCATTGAAATCACAAATTTGACTGATGAACTCTTCACAATCAAAGTTCCCCAGAGGTTTTTAAGGGTTTTGAATCCATATATGCAATAAAAAAACTAGTTTAAACAACACAAATCAAGATTTGGCCACAAAAAATTTCACCAAATTCTGGAAAGAAATCCGCTGAAAACTCCAAAAAGTCACACTTAAAGGCTACTGCTTATAGAAAATATAAACAACACAAATATAGAAGTTCCTATCAAGAGAGAGGAATTTTGACCAATTCAAAGTTAAATGTTGTTATTTGATGACATATTTCCCAAGAGTAAGGTAAGAGAATAAACCAAAAAGGTTTAACTTTTGAAAGATGTTTTATGAATTACACGGTAATTGGTGATAAATATCCTTTGGCTTCTCCCAACAATTTGTTGTCACCTTACATTTCTAGACTCCACACATGTTATTCTTTCCTATAAATTGAATTTCACAAATGATTAAATCTCAAATAAACGAAAATATTTGGAGGATGTAATGGTTGGTTTTCTTGGCAAGTTGAATAATGGAAAAGGAATTTCAAAATTGGAACACAACCAAACAACACTCTTTCAATTATCACGTAATGGAAACTAATCGCTAGTCATATTCCATGAATGAACCTTATAAATTCATGCTGCCCACCTAAAACATCATAAGCAACAACAACAAACATTCATTATCAATAAAAGTATATCAAAGGCACCGACATTTATGTGTAGTAGAAGGTGAATATTGTCACGCATACCTATATATACATTTTCATATTGCTCGTGCTAAGTTCGTAGAGTTTTCCTCAGCCAAAAAAAATGATGAATACCATCTCTGCATCGTACATCACTAAAATCTCCTAGGCTTTCTTCATTAGGCCCAATTAATATGAAAACCTTAGAAATAAAAAATAAATAAATGTTTGTACGAGTGCCCAATTAATATGAAAACCTTATCGCTAAATGTCATTATGTAGTGACATAATAAGATTAAGTCAAAACAGAAAAAATGGCCTTTGATTATGTTATAAAAAAAAAACCATTTTTTGGACATGCATGGAATTTCTCCTTTCCATTTAGTTGTTAGCATACATGGGTTTCAAACCAAACGAGAGTAAGTTTCCTCAGTATATCCCTATTTGTAATATGTAAAAGTGAATCATAAGTGCTTGCACTCGCATAACATTAGGTGCTTGGGTCATATGGGAGCTCTTAAGAAGCTAAAATGAACCGAATGGGAATGATACTATGATTTGGAAAAATAAACTAAGCGCTTACATTTGCATGTGGAAGCAGTAGTCTTCCATAGGCTTACATGGAAAGGCACACCTCCACCCTTCACTAGAGCATGTGAACAAAGATCAACTTAATGCTCAAGCAAGTGAAATTTATATTTTGGTTATAGTCTGAGGTAATTCTATGGAGAGGGTTTTGATGTATCTGTTGGAGGTTAAGACTTCAGCCCAATGCCTCTACAACCTGTGATGGCTTCCTCCTATATTGTTTTTGGTCGGGGTTAACGAGGTTTGGTAACGAATCTAGGGATAGGGAGCATCCTAGGTTTTGAGTTTTAAGGAAAGGATTATTTTAGCCTCTGGCACATATCATATGGGATTTTGCTATCCGAACTCCTCTGCTTCCTCAAATCTAGATAGGCTCGGGACGAACAAACTTAGAAGTTTTACTTTACTGAAAGGATTGTAAGTGAAACCCTCTTCTAGAGTCCCAATGCAAGCATAAGGTAATGTGGTATTTTTATCTGGTTTGGTCTCAATTTCTAGTTTTAGTGGATTCCAATTGGTCTATCTGGGACTTATAGCCCTCCTTTGATTGTATTGGTGATTATGTTTGTCAAGGTTATGGAGCACAATGCATAATATGTGGTTTTTAGGTCTTAGAGAAATTGTTGTTGTTAGGGAGGGGTGGCTAGAGAAGGAAGCTACAAGCTAGTCTTTTTTCAAACCGCCCTCTCCATTTAGTTTGTCATCTAGAGGGTCCTGTATTTCATTTCTTATGGTTCAAGAGCTCTCAATCTTCCCTGTACCCGTGGGACCTTATCATGCTATATTGGCATGCTCGATTGGGTTTTTTGTATTTCTGGAGTAGTTTAAGATTACGGTTGTGTGGATGGTTCTCCCCCTTCAACTTGCCTATAGTCACTCAGTGTTCAGAACTTATTGCACTTTGGTAAAGATTATAATTCCATGTTAGCGAGGAAAAGTGAGAAGGGGGCTTGGTGAGAGATGGAAATCAATTGAACATCACCAGGAGGCTTCTGAATAGGGTGAGGTCGTAGATCCCAACCTAGTCAACCCACTTGACCCTCACCAATCTAACCATAGATAGGAAAACCTTGGTAGTCAGCTCAAACATCTTAAAATTCTCTCGGAACAAATTAGTAGGGACGGGCATGATGACAGAAATGCGATCATTTCTTTCATGAATGACCCCCAAAGAAATCAATGGCACATGCAAGGCAGACTAGTAAGTCTCAAAGGGGACACTAACATCTTCAGGAAAAGTTGGATCATTTGGAAAGAAGATTGAGCCATATGAAAAAACATGTTCATTGTGAGTTCCAGCATCCGTCGTCACTTGGTTTAGGACTAGACAATCCAACTCTAGTAACATTTTCTGATGCATAATGGCTCCTCTTTGCATTCTCATTTTGCTAGCATTTTGGGCTTATGTCCCCTTTTGTATTTAGATGGCAAAGTACCTCTAACAGCATGATGTTTTTTTTAGTAATTACCTACTAGCCAACAAATCTGGTGAGAGTATGGTCGACAAGTTATTGGTGAAATTTAATCAACGATGTAATCTTTCTATTTGAATGAAAAACTTTGATTTACAAAAAAAAAGTGTAATGCATAAATTATTAATCTATCTATCAAATTTGAAATATGTTTTTTTTTGTGAAGTGAATTCTATTAGGTTCATAAATTGTAGATTACATTCAAGATTACCATAAGTCATATTGGTCTCTCACATGGGAGACTAGACCATAACAAAAAATGAACTCGATGTCAGGCCAAGAGAAATAGTTTGCTACAAACAAAACCAACATCTAACAGGTCTAAATTCGGATGATGGCCCACCTATCCTTGCACAAAACTAATAACAAAAGTTGAATCATAAACCATATTCATAAGACAATCAAGTGAGGGGACAAAATTAGAGCCTGCCACTAGAATAGGGGCCACTAGATCAACACGGGGTCCATCTATCGCTGAGGGGATGCCAAGATGATGTTTGATCCTCGCCAATATGCAGTCCATCCTATCTAGTCTATTGTCATAAACTTTTAGGTGCACATGCATGTGATCTAAGGATTGAAACAAGTCCATCCCAAACTCATGTCGATCCAATACAATGCACCCCAACATGAACTTCATTTTACAATATCAGTCTATTGTCTACATATATTGGTTATAGTTTCCCTACATGTGCCCTATCTCAAGGATGCAACCTATATATTCTACCATCACTTCATTATCTAATATAGAGGTTTTGTGGGAAGAGGCTTCCCCTTTAGTCCAAGCCAACTCCTCCTGCACATGACCCGAGATCTGATCCCTATATTTGGTTTTAAGACCTTCTATTCGGTGATGTAAGTGAGTATTCTCTCTATGGGCCCACTCCTTGTAGTATGTTTCCCTCTCCTCACATTGGCTCTCTCTTTAGGCATGGTGTAGACAGACCATGGAAACTAAGTTGGGGAAAAAAAAATTGCACTGGACATACAAAGGCTCTCTCACCTAGAGCCACCTCACCTTGGTTAGGTCAAAATTCATTGGAGAAATAGTTTGAGAGTCCAACATCCATGTAACTTAACCAACTCGACAGATACCCAACCATGATGCTCCAAAACTCAACCTTTTATTAATGCCCCGACTCCAATCAACATCTACCTCATGTGGCTTCGAAAATAACTGAATGGACACTAGCCCAAAATTTTGAACCATAAAATAAACCCACCCTCCCCACCTCATTATTTGATGGGAATGAAGGAGCCGACCTAAACCCAGAAAGTCCCACCATCTCTTAACAACTGACAACCCAGAAGACTCCTAGACCAAAGTTGACACCTTCGATTCTAAAAAATATTGACACTTCTAACAGGGAAACTCTAGCACCCAAGACCATAAGAACCCCAAGGAGTTCCACAATAGAGATGGAAAAATACTTCCCATGCCAGTCACCCGTCTTTGAACTAACCTAGTGCCAGGGTCCTCCAACGTCTCCATATCCAAACCAACAGAAAAAAGACATGAAATTTCAAATATGCAACCATCAGCAGAGTCCAACCAATAGGGAGCGAGGTGCCCATAATTATTGCTAAGTAGAAAAACCAGTAAAGAGACCTAGAGAAATGACACCAAGCAGAGGGACAATTATTACCTGGATGGAGAGTGAGAAATTGTTGCCTTTATTTCTTGACACAAACAACAAAAAGCAGTATGAATTCCAACTTCTCTTATTGAATGCTTGGAAGTCTACACTTCAAGCCTAAGAAATTGTTGCTTTTGCCATCAACCCACCATCTAGTATTTAGATGCACCAAAATTACAAACCATTGGTATTAGTACAAACAATTCTCCCATGGATTAGCAACCCATGGGGTATAAATACTTTGCCCTTTAGAATTCACGTCTTGGCTACTCACCCCCTATCAGTTATCCTCATGGCTAGCTTTCGACTGAAGATCTCGAACTGTAAACCCATCCAACTCCCCCACATTCTAAATTGTTGAACCCCGCAAGTGTATTAACCCAGCCATGTAATTCATTATGGCCACCCTTTCCATCACACACAAAGAGTTGTCCCTTCCATTACCTCAACATCCTCTCACGGGTTCTCGCGTGAGGATTTTAATTACGTTCTCAAATGGATTGCACCTATCGGGGGTGTGTTGCCATGTCCCTCAACCTATTGGTCAGGTGGTGCGGTGGAAATCCATCCCCTCACATTAATCACCGCATTTGGGGAAATTTGTTAAGATTATGTAGCTTTTTTCCCCCAAGGAAAAAGCGTAATTTTCATTAAGATGTTGAAAATTACATGTTGTAGATGCTTAAGACTAATATGTTGTAAGGGTGGTTGTTGCCACTATTTGTGTGTTACTATAAAAAATAATACTCTCCCAGGTTGGGAGACTAATAATTTATACATATGATATGTTTGACAAAAAATATATACATGAATAAACTGAGAAGAAATATGATCACAGTCATATCTTAGAAACCATAAAATCATGGTCTGTCTTCCCCAAACTACTATCAGTCATCATAAGGTCTATGGAAGTATCTATAGAATTATTGTTCTGTCTGCTCCTGTATCATCCAGAGCCCCTGAGGTTGGAGGGAGACCTCCTTGGATAATCTGTCAGAGACCTGGTTGTGCTTCTTGTATATGTGATGACAAGAGATATAGTCAAATTGAGATTTCAGAAACATAGTCTCATCCAAAATGTTCTGGAGTGTGTGCACATGACATGCAGATTGTTGGTTAAACCAATTTATGATAAGTTTGGAATCGCCAAAAATCTGAATGCGATGACATCCCTTCTCAAGTGAAAAATATAGCAAATGTCTAAGTGTAATAAGTTCTGCAAAATTATTGGTTTTGTCTCCAGTCCCATCTGGATTTTATAAGAATGATTTTCAGCAATATGTAGTAACACACCCCCACTGCAGCCTTATTATTGTGTTGATTCATCGAAGAATGCCAAAGGAATGTTCTTGTCGATAATCTTGATAGAGATATTGCAAGTAGTGTGAGAGAAATCATCCTCAGGTATATTGTGATATACTATTATGAGATGTGTTGTTGCTTGAGGCCATAGTGATGTGGTACCCCTAAAAATAAGTTCATTTATTTGCAACCAAATGCACCAACATATCATGATAGGGAGGTTCCTAATCTTGAATGGGTGTGCAGTAGACCACCACGATTTCCATTCTTCCCTTATATTAGCTCCATGCCAACGATTGGGAAGGTGTAGATTATGCCATAAAGAAATGGTAATAGGGCATAATAGAAATAAGTGTTCAATAGACTATGATGCCTGCTTGCATAGTATACACTAGGTTGGTCTGAAATATGATCGCTTATGTAGATTGTCCCTTGTAGGGTCTTTGTTGCAAAGTATACACCACATGAATAATTTACCTCTAGGAGGTGCCTTCAACTTCCAAAGAGCGCGCCACCACCAACCAGAAGCAGGGGGTTTGTGTACAGAGTAGATAAGAGGAT
Source organism: Pinus taeda (assembly GCA_000404065.3). NCBI lineage: Eukaryota > Viridiplantae > Streptophyta > Pinopsida > Pinales > Pinaceae > Pinus > Pinus taeda. Next base: position 34,029 of record APFE031748630.1, read on the forward strand.
ACCCTTCCTTATGAGAATAGGAACCATGCTGCAAGTGTGACCAGATGAGCTCATCCTCTCCCTTAGTGATCCGAACATGTGATTCTAAGAGTGCACTAATATAGGATTTCCAATCATTTTGTCATATTTTATTGTAGAAATTTCACCGTATATTAAACTGATTATGCAATGTACTAAAGCAAAATACTCAATCTACTTCTACAATCAAACTTGCGGAAGCTTAATCGATTTTGAACAAGCTCAAACAGAACACATATAACAGAGAAGAAGGTTCAATCACACATGAAACACAGAAGAATACTCTAGGGAAAGCCTCAACTAAAAACCCCGCTATCTGTATTATCATACAAGTGGAAATATCTCAGGATTACACAAAGCCTTAGCACACAAGCTATCCAGCTCTCTGTACAATCCCTCACTGCTTCTCATAGATAGAATAGACAACACATATGCCTTCCTTCAGTCCTCCAAGCCTCCTATTTTCTTGAGCAGTTTCTCTTGGGTCCTCAAGCTGCCACCTATGTGTAATTACCTCACACACTGCTCACTAACCTCTGAAATAATTGCACAATCCTCCAGGAAAGAATTCCTTCTGCATGCAAGAGATATCCTCATGGGAATATTCCTGCAATTGATAGTACAATGTCCCATCCTTTGATCTCAACTGGGTCTCTATCTGAACTGACATACATGAGTTATTTATGAGAAAATATTCAGCGATCTGAAGTACACTAGTTGCATGAATGCATGCATTGACTAACTGAACTCACAATCAGTTCCAAAAACTGTTGGAACTAATCTAACTGGACTTAACTCAGTTAACTGAGCTAACTAATTACAACTCAAAATACAACTCATCTTGATATCCTTAATTAAGTGATAACTTCCTCAATCAAGGGGATAACTTTTGCATGTCTTCACATAGACTTCATGTTTGATTTTCTCCAACTAATTAACTCAAGATATATTAATTAATTATTTTACAAACAGCTGTTGAGATCAAATTCGAATTTTAATTTAGGGACTAATTAAAATTGGAATGTATCTAGAAATGCTATCTATAACAATGTTATTTTTAGCATTTCTATTTTTAGCATTTCTTGTTGCTATTTTCAACACTCCCTCTCAACAACAAAAGGGATTATTTGTCACCCTGATCCTGTCTCTGTGGAACTCGAATTTGCATTTTGACAATGCCTTAGTCAAAAATGTTTGCATCCTGCTCCTCGGTTGAAACATACTGCAACAACATGATCCTCTTCACCACACAACCTCGAAGATGATGATACCAGATATCGATGTGCTTGGACTTGTCATGAAATATTGGATTCTTAGAGAGTTTGATACAACTCTGATTATCATAATAGATCACAGTTGGATCCATCCTCTGATTAAACAACCCAACTAGAATTTTCCACATCCAAATGGCCTCACATGCTGCCTGGCTTGCAGCCATGTATTCAGTCTCTTATGAGCTAATTGCAACTAACCTCTGTTTCTTGCTATACCAAGAAACTACAGCTGAACCAAGGTTGAAAATTCCTCCTGGAGTGCTCTTTTGATCTGATGGACTCCCTGCCCAATCTGCATTTGTGAAGCCCTGAAGCTTCACTCCCTCTATGCGTCTGTACCATAATCCATACTGAGATGTGCCTCTGAGGTATCTCAGCACATGCTTAGCTACCTTCCAAAACAACTTGGTAGATTGAAACATAGCTTAACTCAGTTAGTTCACCGCAAAGCACAAATCTGGTCATGTGTTCACTAAATACATCAATGAACCCACAAGTTGTCGATACACAGTAGCAGCTACTACCTCACCTAAAGTAGCATCCTCCTTCCTCCAGTTACCTACTAGAGGAGTTCGCATGGGCTTGCACTTCTCCATGTGGAAACTCCTGAGTATCTCATTGACATACTTGCCTTGAGACACAAACACTTCCCCATCCTTCTACCACACTTCCATGCCTAGAAAGTAGTGCGTGAGACCCATGTCTTTCATCTCGAACTCTCTTGCAAGGTCCTCCTTGCAAGACATGATCAACTGATCATCACCTATCAATATCAGATCATCAACATCAAGAACAATGATCAACTGCTTACCTTCCACCATGATGTGGTATAAGTTCGCATCTGCTTCACTCTTTGTGAATCCCAACCTGGTGAAGTAATTGTTGGTCCTAGTGTACTAAGCACGAGGTGCTTGCTTCAACCCATACAAAGCTCTCTTGAGTCAGCACACATGCAACTCACGATCGAAGGTCTCAAATCCTTCTAGCTGCTCTATGTACACCTCTTCCTCAATCTTGCCATTGAGGAATGCAGTCTTCACATCCATCTGATGGATCTTCCAACCCATCTGTACTGATAGTGCCAACATCGATATGATAGATGAGTACCTTGTTACAGGAGCAAAATTCTCATCATAGTCGATCCCCTCAACTTGTGAGAAACCACAGGCAACAAACATTACCTTATGTTTCTCCACACTACCATCAGCTGCTTGCTTTACCTTGTAAAGCCAACGAGAACTCACCACTGACTTGTTCTCCGGTCTTGGAACAACATCCCAAACACTGTTCCGAACTATGGATTCATACTCCTCCACCATAGCAGCAACCCAAACTAGCTTCTGCACTGCTTCCTCGAAGCAAGATGGTCCAGTATCTATACATTCCCTAATAAGGGCCACGTAACCAGTGTACTGCTCAGGTGACCTCCTCCGTCTGCGGTGAGAAGATGGCTCTCCCACATTCTCTCTCGCATCCATCAACAATCTGTCAGCTTCCCTTGAACCTTTCCGCCCATCTCTGGAAGACTCTGCATGAGTGGATGTCTCCACTCCTGTATCCTCTACATGCGGCTATTCCGCATCAGTCTGAGGCTCCTCCTCCTTAGGAACCAAAAGTTCCTCCTTTGCATGCAACTTGAGCTCCCTCTCAAGGGAAACTTGCATGGCCTTCAGCTCATCGAACTTAATATCTTTACTAACCATTGTCCTCTGACTGGTAGGAAAATACACCCGATAGTTGTGGGGAGTATCAGTGTACCCCACAAGTATCCCAACTGTGTTGTTGGCTGTAGCTTCTTCCGGGCATCCTTGGTCACATGGCAATAAACCGATGAGCCAAAGATCCTGATGTGACCCACATCTAGTCTCTTCCTGGAGAAAGCCTCCTCTGGTGTCTTCATCCCAAGTATGCGATGTGGGCTTCTACTCTGCAAGTAAACTGTTGTGTTGCATGCCTCAACCCACAAGTGAAGTGGTAGGCCTTGGTCATGTAGCATCACTCGAGCTGCTCCCACAATCGTTTTGTTCTTCCTCTCAACCACCCCATTCTGCTGTGAGTTATGAGGTGTCGTCAACTCCTGTTTAATTCCTTCTGCTGCACAAGAATCCTTAAACTCTCGAGCAACATACACTCCACCATTGTCGCTTCGTAAGGCTCTAATCTTCTTTCCTGATTCTTTCTCAACCAAGGCTTTAAACTCACAAAACCTTGAGAAGGTTTGATCATTCTTCTGCATGAAATAGATCCAGCATCTACGAGAAAAATCGTCAATGAAAATAACATATTACCTTTGTTTAGCGGTGGAGGCTGTCGAGAATGGTCCACACACATTTGTATGAACTCACTGTAAGATTGCTTCAGCTCGACTGTCTCAATCCTGAAAGGAATATTTTGCATACTTACCCAAGGTACAACCTTTGCATGTGTCCACTTGCTCAAATTTACCCTTGGGAAGTCCGATAGAAATCTGTTGCAAGATCTTCAAGGCCCCATGGTGCAAGTGGCCCAATATTCTATGCCATAGCTCGCCAATATCTTGGCTTTGCACCAACTCTGCTTTGGAACTCAATGCAACAGAGTCATCTACCTCCAGTTTGTAGAGATTCTTCACTCGAATCCCAATCCTTTGGGTCTGACCCGTGGCGATGTGTCTCAGGAACGCCTTTCCTTTACTGAAGACTACATCATAGCCTTTGTCTTCCAACATAGCGACGGATACCAGGTTCTTCTTCAATACAGGCACATACTTTACATCAGTCAGGGTGAGAGGAGCTCCATGCTCCCTCTGAAACACAATCGTGCCTTCACCTGAAATACGGTACTTTCCATCATTGCCCATCTCTATGCGCATCTGGAGGTCCTTCTCCTCCAAGGTACTGAATAAACTCTTGTCGTCAATCATGTGGAATGAAGCTCCACAGTCAAGGTACCAAACACAACCCACCATCAATGAAACCATGCATGCGATGAGGGTAAAATCCAATTTGAACTGTGAGGCTAGTGCCTCACCATTTGATCCTTTCGAGGATCCCTTCTTGTATTTCTTCTATGGACAATTTGTTGCATAATGGCCCACCTCATGACAATTAAAGCATCGCACTTTAGATTTGTCAATCTTCTTCCCACATGGGAAGAACTCAATTTGGAATGGGAAGCCTTCCCTTTCCCTTTCCTCACCTTACTTGCTAAGGTTAGATTTTCTTCACCATCATGCTTTGATGAAGAACCATCTTGGATGCTTCTTCTGATCTCCTCTTGCGTCAGATCCAACCACAGTCGTTCCTAGTCTGGCAGCTTCTCTCTTTTATTCACTGAGTCTTGGTAGCTATGCAAACTCTTAGGAAGACCGAGGAGAGCAAGACTCACCATGTCATCATCGGCTGTCATGATTCCTACACTTCCAAGCTCATCTCTGCAGGTGGTGAGCTTATTCAGATATGTAGAGATCGTATCACCCTTTTCACACTTGATTTTCCGAAGCTTATCCTTCAGCACCAACTTCCTCTAGTCACTATTGTTCTGATATAGATCCTTCAATGTCTTCCACATTGAAAACAATGTCTCCTTTCCGTGGAGACTCGAGAAAATGTGGTCTCGAACTTCCCCCAAAAGAATCCTCCTCGTGCTCACCACACATTTCTTCCATTCCACCAATTCTTGGGCATTAGCTGTTGCTGGCTTGGGGACTTCTTGATCAATGAAGTCCTTCGAACCGTTGTCCTCTAATACTGCTTCCATGCGATCCTTCCAGGCTATGTAATTCGAGCTACCATCCAGCGCATACTTGAGTCTCAAGCCATGGAACGCCATTGGTGAACTTTGAGATGTGATAAGAAATCGATTTTGTACCTACAATAAAGAACTTCAAACTTTGGACTTCTCCCTTCTTTTTATATTGTTCTCCACTTTGATAACCTGGCTCTGATACCATGTAGAAATTTCACTGTAAATTAAACTGATCATGCAATGGACTAAAGCAAAATACTTAATCTACTTCTACAATCAAACTTGCAGAAGCTTAATCGATTTTGAGCAAGATCAAACAAAACACATATAACAGAGAAGAAGATTCAATCACACATGAAACACAAAAGAATACTCTGGGGAAAGCCTCGACTAAAAACCCGCTATCTGTATTATCATACAAGTGGAAATATCTCAGGATTACACAAAGCTTTAGCACACAAGCTATCCAGTTCTCAGTACAATCCCTCATTGTTGCTCATAGACAGAATAGACAACACATATGCCTTCCTTCAATCCTCCAAGCCTCCTATTTCCTTGCGCAGTTTCTCTTGGGTCCTCACGCTGCCACCTATGTGTAATTACCTCACACGCTGCTCACTAACCTCTGAAATAACTGCGCAATCCTCAAGGAAAGAATTCCTTCTGCATGCAAAAGATATCCTCATGGGAATATTCCTGCAACTGATAGTACATTGTCCCATCCTTTGATCTCAACTGGGTCTCTGTTTGAATTGACATGCATGAGTTATTTATGAGAGAATATTCAGTTACTTGAAGTACACTAGTTGCATGCATGCATGCATTGACTAACTGAACTCACAATCAGTTCCACAAATTGTTGGAACTAAT